>VZRN01004254.1:1240734-1263291 GCA_013397935.1 Dasyornis broadbenti | reverse complement strand
TTTTTTTTTTTTTTTACTTTGCTGGTGGGACATTCAGAAAGGAGGAGTCAACCCAATTTTTTAAGAGCCACTGTCTCTGCTCATGTTGCACTTTGACATATACAGCCTGATCTTGCCTTTGTCCTTTTTTCATTTGTTTATTTGTTTGGCTGATTTATTTGCAATTCAACCCCATATCTAATTACTGCCCAGTAACAACATTTCGTTTTTCACAGAGCAATTGCTTTCCATATTTTGGCTTTCCATTGAATTTCAGTGTTCTGGATCACTTGCCTCTATTGTTCTATCTGAGCTACTGTTTTTCCCCACACAGAATCCCTTTATGCTGTTTTTGCCGATGACTCTAGTCTCTCTATAGCCTATTGTAATTTTTCTATCTTCACTCAGATTTGCAACTTCTTTTGACTTTGTATCATCTGACCATGAATTACATTAGCATAACTATTTCTTTCCTCTTCCAAATTTGATGCCTAACAACCAGCTCCTTTGTGTTGAAAACAAAGAAGTAGTTAAAATATAACTCTCCAACGTGTTGATAAAAGCTGTCACAGGATTTCCCTAATTTATTCCCAGCAACTACCTGGCCTATATTAATAGATTCAAGGTAGGCTTTTATAGTCCAGTCCTTCCTCTATGGTTAGCAAAATAAAAACCCCAGCAAAATAAGGAAACAACAACAAAAAAAAATCATTAAATTTCCTTATAGTTTTCACTTTTGCCCTGATCCTTACAATGCACCTCATTTTAACCTTTCTGGCTAAATTATTAATGGTGAAGTGGAAATAAAAAGAAAGCAAATTGAACTAAAGTCTATAGTGCTGAGTCACTGCTCTCCTCCCACTCCTTTCAGCTGTGTCTTTTACAGATAGATGGCTTCAAAATCAGCCTCTGGGGGTTGGTAATTATGGGAGATGTGGCAATGGGACTCAGGGACAGGATAGGTAGTAAAGATTTTTTTGGGGTGGTGGGGGAGGTTTTCTCTAGTTATTAAGGATTCTAAAATAGCCTGAGTATTCCTTTTAAGTGAAGAATTCTGGCCAAATTTTCTTGCACTATGTAGCATCTTAGGTATATATTAAGATGAGAAGGGATTGTGGGTTACTTAAATCCCAGAAGCAAAATGCTGAGAATGAAGTGGCTACATCTTGGAAAGACTTTTTCAGAGGAACTGAGCATAAAACAAATGCTTTACTAGTGATCCTCAGTTTAAGTTGCTTTTAGTGCAAGCAGCCATATTGTATAAAGGGAGATTTTGGTATGACTGTAAGATGTTAGTTTATAACTGTGCTGAAATTGAACTGCATTTTAAATCTTTATGAGACAGTATTAAAGATTCACTGATATCAGAATATCTACCATCTGGGCTATTCTGTAGTAGTGGGGAAATGGCTATTTCTTGGAGCCTCCAGGTCTATTTTAACCTGCCATTGGCTGTAACACCTGTTCCCCAGACCATTTTGTGGGCACTAATGTCTTTTCCTACTTTTATGGTGTTGTACAGGCAGAAATGAAATTCAGACATCATGTTCTCCTGGAGGTTTCACATGGTCCTCAAAGTTCCTTCTACTCTAGAAACAAACCCTCAAGTTAATGCAGCCAATGCTGCAATACCAACCTTCGTTTCAGAGTGTGTCCCAACAAAAGGTGTTTAGGAAAAATGCTTCTGATTAATAAAATTTTTTTTGTTCACTACCCAGCTGCCTGAAAACCATTTGGTGACATGAGCCAACTGTGTCTTGGCTGCCCGTTGCGTCCAGAAATATATGGCCCCAGTGTGGATAGGGGACCGTAACTCACTTGCAGGACTCTGCTGATGTCAGACAGCGCCTGAGCAGTTTATGAACAGCCGCAGAGCCTTGAGAGTGAATTACGACCCTGCATTCACTCCTAGGACATCTGTTGTTGTTCAATATAGAGTATACTTTCTGTAAATTAAAAAAAAAAAAAAAAAGGCAACAACAGCACTACTTCTTCACCCACTCTTCAGTTTCCAAAGTATCTCTTTTTTTCCCCTTTATTTGAAACCAAGCAGATTCACTAGAAAAACTGAGGTTTGCCATGTTTTTTTCTTGCTAGAGTTACAGGGCCATCATTCATGACTACGGTAGGTTTGTAGCACAGGTAAAAGAATGATTTCTCTTTCATGCTTGTGTATGCATAACCATTGACTCTACAAAGGCAAATTCCAGCTAAATCAGTTTAAAACCACTGTTACTTGAGAATTGTCAATTCCCACCAAATTTCTTACCTTTTGTCTCATTTGACTGTAAAAGCCTCTTACCATGTCACTCTAAGTCTATTTCCATGGTAGGTTCAGTTGCACTGGGGCAAATCTGAAGTAATCTGGTGCATTTTGTTTCTTTGCCAGTATGAGTGACTCAAATCCTTGGAGTTATTCCAATTTTTCAGAATTTGGCCCAGAGAAGCTAGTTACAGCATGTGACATCAAAGAGGCGTTTGTGAAAAACTTTGTTAAATGGTCTATTTATGAACATTTCTGGCCATGTGTCATGTTTTCTGTAGGTTTCCCCCTCCTCCTATTTTATTACTAGGGACATTTGCCTGAAAACAGACTATTTGTTACTTAGCAAGTTCATTTGCTCCTGCTGCTTATTCCTCACTTGAAGTCACTCCTGTGATTGTGGCATCATAATTAGTTGCTCTGGAGATGATTATGATGTCACAGAGGACTGTGTGTTATACGGCTGCAAGTGATGAATAAGCAGCAGGAGCAGATGATCTCTCAAGCAATAAAGACCATGTCTTTATGAAAATATCCCTGGAAACAGAAAGGCTTAAATTCTATATCAAAGCAATGAAATAGTTTCTAGTATGTCAACACTTTCCACAAAATAGCAGTGTTTCTTTGAAAGGGGGAATGGTGTTGGAGGGGAGAGGTTATGACCTTTCCTTCAGCAGTGTGCATCACTTTAAAACTACTCTTGGAATATCTGGCCTTCATTTGTCCCTAGTGACTTACAGAGAAATTGAACGAGTTATACCTATCAATAAAAAGATGATGTATCCTACATAAAATAGCACATTCATTTCTGATGGTCAGTGACCCCCTTTACTACCTCTCAGTCATCAGAGGAAACAGTAAATTAAGTGGGCGCTGACACACAACCTAAATCCCACCACCATCCTGCTCCAGTCAGAAAGGTCTTTGCCGAAGGGGTGTCCTGCAGGCTAGGGTAGCCAGGATCCACAAACACCCTGCCCTGTACCTGCAGCAGAGGCTCCTTGCATGGGACACTTCCTCACACAGAGAACCGTCTCCCAACCAGGCACCTCTTGGTACATCAATCTTCTCCTGAAATCTTTCTGCTGGCACAGTGCCCTCAACTTTGGAGCTCTTCTTGGATCTACTCTGGGTCAAGGAAATAGTCCATCTCACCCCTTTCCTATTTTACCCTGTTTTTTCTCACCTCTTCCTTCTTCTCAGCTGCCTACAATGGACAGGAGGCAGGAAGTCTGACTCCAGGTCACTTACATAACAATACCTTACATAATACCTAAAAAGGAGACATTTCTACAAGGCGTAGTTGAAGGTAGCATGCCACCTTGTTTGCTTTCTGTTCACTCTTGGTTTTGACCCACCTGCATACTAGAGTTGCCCTCTCTAATCCTCTAAAGCCCATAGGTATAATTCCCAGATAAGACCTTATCTCCATCACAGCCTTTCAGTCTTTCCAAATGTCAAAATTAGGCATTCTACTGAATTAAGCATTCCTTAAAAAGTGGGCTTTAATTTTTTGTTTAACACATTTGGCGTTGCTCATTTTATCTGATTGGTTAATCTAACTTAATCTAGTGGGACAAAAAAAATCTGCTTGGCGCCACAAAATACAAGGGATTGCTTTTCCTACTCTGACTACAAAGATTGCTGTTTAATTGTACAAATATTTGTGGGTTTGGCTAAGGTGAGCACAAATTTGTTATTTTAGCAAAAAGCTTCAAATAATTTAAAACATGCTAAGAAAATATTCACTGCCTTTTTGCAAATAGCGATGTGTTAAATGTTTAAGGGAAACCATCATGCTACTGAAAGAACTTTGCAAGTAGATGCTTGCAAAAAAAAAAAAAAAAAGCAAAATTTTCAGTGGTTATTTTCTGGAATGTTGAAAAATACAGCTTGCAAGAACCTGCCTTGTGGGCAGACAGCCTCACTATGTCCCTAGTTATTTATTTTAATTAGTGTTTTGGGCTTTTTTAACCTCTGACACGGGTTTTTGTTTCAGAGGGCTCTACCCTTCTAGTCTTCAAGAATAAAAGTGTCTGCTGCTGCAAAAATAAGAAAGGCAGTGATTGAGCATCTGCACAGTCCTGTCGCCAGACAAATGGGGACCCACTGAATTCAGATAAATATCCCTGGCTCTTGAGGAGGGGAACTTCAATAAATCTCAGCTTCCTCCTGATTACAGACCATGCTGTAAGTGATCGTTTACAGCAACACTTGGTGAGATCAATAGCCACATGCCAGGAGAGTTTCTCTGGGAGCTTCCCTTGCCGGGCAGAGCGAGCCAGCAGCAAGGTGGCTGCTGCCGAAGGGCAGTGCGAGTGCTGGGAGGCGGCAGGGCCGTGACATGCCGTGCAGGCTTCTCCTCCCTCTCCTTGCATCAAGCCGTGGAGTTGCAACCCATCTGCCAGGATGCTTTTTGGCAGCCGTGAGGGGCCTCTAGGGAATTCTTTCTGAAATGTTTAAACCCTGGCATAAACTCCAAGCTCAGAAATCTCAGAAAACCCATGGCTCTGGGTGCACATGGAATGCTCTTTATTTGCCCCCTTCACATGCCATGAACTAAGTGCATGGATTTAAATAACAGAGCATCTATTGAAAAACGGAGAAAAGAACAAAAAAAAGGAAGAAAAATATGAACATATTAGTAATGGCTAACTACCAGCCTCCAGAGCATGCTGGCCACAGTCCAAGCCTTCCCTCGGCAAGGATGAGTGACAGCATTGGTGACAAGTTGCTGCTTTCCTCCTGCAGCCATTACCCTCACGGAGGTGCAGCATTTCCACAGCTATCGCCTCTCTGGGTGTCAGGCTGCACCACCTTAGCCAAGAAACCACTAGTACCAACGCCAAAGCTCCCCTCCACTACTGATGCTCACCTTACTTGCTACCTGTTGCTCTCACCACCCAGTCTGCCACACAACTCTGTGCTGCCAGCATGTCCTCCACCAGGCCTTCGGCATGCTGAAGTGTTTCTTCACAGTACTGCTTTAACTCCCTCAAGACGGACTTCAGGCCTTCCTTTGCCTCCCTGCTCCCTGAGGCTGTCAACATGTGGTGGCATCTCCTCTAGCAGTCTCACAGGGAGTAAAGGTGCCCAAAGTTTACACAGAGTACACCCCTACCTTTATTGTGAGCTTTAATAGAAATAACCTGTCTGGAGATTAAACCCATTGTCCTTTCCTTTGCAAGTCTCCAAGAAGCACTGAAACAGCTCTTTTTCTGAAGCTCTTTGCAGGAAACTGCTGCTGTGCTGTGGCCTTGGGCCCCACCTTTCCACTGTAGCTGTTTGTTTGTTTTTGCCAAAAGCAGATAAAACACACATCAATTTCTTTCCTGAGAGGAAAAAAAGCAAAGAGATCATCAGAAATTCACTGCGGCTCGTGTCAGCCATATTCAGAATGAGACATGAGGTTAAGTCTTTAGCTGGCTGGAGGAAGTTGCTTAAAACCTGAGAATGAAGGAGATATTTCTAAGGTTTTTCTTTGTGGTGCTGAAGGGAAAAGCAGAGCCTGTGCATTGCTTTCTGGGCTTCCTGCTCAGATTGGCAGCAAGGTTTTAAGTGAAGCAATGTCTGGTTGATTGAATATGATTGAAGCATATAAACTTCATCCAGTTAAAAAAGACATGGAAAGAAAGAACTGGTAATAAAGGAAAAGAAGCTGGGAATGACAAACTTCACCACGAGAGGGAAAAAATCACAGGTCAAACCATCTCAGGCATTCAAACATCCCCTTGACTGATCCCATTCAGAAAACACTTACCTATAAACTGGGTTCTCTGTCACCCAGAGCTAAAAGAACAGGGCCATCAGCTTCACATCTAAAAGAGCTTTGCCTTTGCTCTGCCCCAGTTCATACCTGTGTGCCTTGTGACTTGCTGTCCTCTACAGACGTGTGGGTGTGCCTGGAAACCCTTGAAAATCATTCCTG
The DNA here is from genome assembly GCA_013397935.1 of Dasyornis broadbenti. Classification (NCBI taxonomy): domain Eukaryota; kingdom Metazoa; phylum Chordata; class Aves; order Passeriformes; family Dasyornithidae; genus Dasyornis; species Dasyornis broadbenti. Next base: position 1,257,121 of record VZRN01004254.1, on the reverse strand, counting down.
ACCTGGGACCACAGCAGAGACAATTGCTGCCCTTCATGCAGTAACCTGCACAGATGCCCAGATGGTTTCAAAACCTGTCTATTCACTAACTAGTGTTTGTGTCTGAGCATGGCAAGGTGTACAACCTTAAACAAATGCCCCCTCTTCAAGAAAACTTGGGATTTTTTATTGCTCCAAGTTAAACAGCACAAAACAAGGAAAAAGTAGGTCCTGTCAATCCCCCCAAACCAAGATTTTTTACCTCCTGGGGGACACAATAACTGCTGAGACTGCGGAAGTATTATCTTGCTTTCAGAGAGCTCTCTGATGAGGAATTCAACGCTGTAGCTGTGGCACGGCACGAGACACGTGGTTGGGATGTAAAAAAGTGAAAAATAGGGCCCGATGAGCTAGAATGTCTGTGATGAAGCTCCTCCTTCAGCAAAATGGGAAGTGTTAAAGCTCTGAATATCAATCAGCACTTCCCACAGGCAGTGGGATTCACTGGCAGGATCTGCCAGTGTCTCTGAGACATTGAATCCTTTCCTTAAATTAAAATTGTGACCAACTAGAGGCAAAGCAAATTACTAAGGTAATCAAAAATGAGTGACATTACTCTTGTAAAAGAAATCTACAAAGTGAAATTCACTGTAGGATGCATGAAAACTCCATCAGTTCTGTGTTTTATGTAAATGAACCCCCTAAACACTTGCAAATCACAGAAAATTGTAAAAATGCACAACAGAGTTCAAGTTTACAATTCAATAATAATAGTGTAGAGTATAATAATAATAATGTAATAGCAATAATAATAAACATCCACTGTTTTATTATAACTACAGATTGTGTCTGATTGAAAGTCATTAAAAACGTATGTAAAAATTGGAGAAAAAACAGCAAGTAGTTTTTGTTCTAGCTGTTTATGTATAGTACACTTAGTTTCTCTAAAGCAAATCAGTGGAGAGAGAGGAAGAACAACAGGAAAACCCAAAATAATAAACAAACCATTTTTAAGACATGTTATAAAACTCCTGAGATTCAATTGTAAGGGCACTTTCTTCTAGAAAGATGACAGCAATTATCTTTCTGCAAAGAACAAGAGAAAAACAGGGACACTCTCCTGCAGTTCAAAATACTAGCTGTAATTTTCTATCTTCCTTTTTCTCTGTCCTCAAGAAACTCAGATAAAGGAAGTGGCGTGCACTACCAGATACCACCAGAGGAAAAGGTACACAAATTATCCAGTCTTGGTCAATATTAGAGGCACAAACCAAAGCCCCATGGCCATTAAAAGGATATTTCACATAATGGTTTTGCCGGTGCTTTACCTCTTCACACTCTGGTGCAGATCAGGGCCTGCAAGCTCCTGAATACTTTTAAGGGATGATTGCAGAGGCGGTAGGAAGATCTCAGGGGTGTTCAGACAGATCAGTGGATTGCAGTTTACTGGTGGGCTTGGCTCTGGGTTTGGTGCTCAGCAAAAGGAGGCATTGAAGCACACAGCCATGGTATTGCTCCTGCAAGTCCTCCCTCCCTGCAGCTAATGCAGTTGGAAGGATTTCTGCTCATGCTCATAAGTAAGACTATAGGTGGCATGCCAGAATACAGCCTCTTTCACAGTCAAATGGGTGGTGGCTTCACTCTGACCAGCCTTCCTATAGCAGCTGTAAGAGGACTCATTCCTTTCCTCCTCCTGTTCCTCCTCGTGAATTTTTCTTCCCATTTTCAGATCATCCCCAAAGTTAGATTTAGGAGAGACTCGTTCATGCATCCTGACCACCTTCCTGGAAAGTTTGCTCCTTGTAATGTAGTGCCCAGCCGAGCTTGTGTTTTCCTTAAACAACAAGTTAAAAACTCGGAGGGAAAAGAACTGGGCAATTGTCACTGAAGTGATAACAACAGCAGAAAGGATGCACAGAAAAGCAAATTATTCTGGATTTCAAGCACATGAAAAATTCTTAAACCTCAATCCCATTATCTCAAATTTCTGATTTAAACAAGGCACAAGTGAAAACCAGAGGATGCCAACAGATGTGGATCATCTGGAATTTAAAATGAGAAGCATGTTTTGAAAGCTAAGGAATTTATAAGATATATTTCCCAATTTATAGTCCATCACTTTTTTATATATGCAAAACAATAAACTTTTCTCTTGGGCAACAATTCTACAAATTAGTACAGATAGAAAGAACTTTTTCAAATATTCAGCCTTGGTTTTCCATTTCCTATAATTATCCCAGGATTTTTAGCTATACCCTAATTATACCCTAGGTATATAATTAATACCCTAGGTACTAGCCTAAAATAATCCTCTCTATCCTTGCTGTCTGCACCCATCTAATTCTCCTGGGAAGAAAAGATGTTAATAAAATAGATGAACTATTGTCATTTTTTCCCCCCTAAAGCTTTAATAGAAAAGAAAGGACAGCTGAAGGGCAAATAGAGATTCATACTAATTCTAGCATCTTTTTACACAACTGTTATCTTTTTCTCCAAGCTTTCATAAGCTTTAGGCCTTTTTCTCTCAGTTCTCACTGCCCTCAATATGAGTGTTACTGAACTTGTTCCGTTGTGTACACTTTACTATTATCATGAAAAATAACATTTACCCTATGGACAACATTACAGCAGAGATGCTACTGAATAGCTAGAGAGATGCCATATGAACCATTCATTTCTGTCCTCTGGATCTCAAGGGAGTGTGAATGGATTGTGTCTTTTTCTTTCGGAATGTGCTACAGTCTAATATGTGGAGTAACCTTTCTACAGGAGAAAGCCTTTTGTACCTCTCCAGTCAGCCAGGTGTTATCTGCAGCTTTAAGTAGGGAGAAGTGTGGAGTACAGGCTGAAAAGGTGTCCTACTAAAGCAGACTGATGAAAACCTCTATTGTTCTTTTTTTTTTCCATTTGATCAATCCACTCTGCAAGATATGACATTAACACATTGATCAGTTTCCAGAGCAGCTTGTGAAACAATCGTTTACTTTTGACCAGTCTCAATTATATCTTATCTACATTAGGTCACATAGTCTATCAAACATGTAACTTCAAATAGTGGCAATGGTAATTTGGAACTGGCAAATGCAATGTTACAAAAGGTTAAATTCAAATTTCCCTAGGGTCAAAGGTATTTAAGGATAATCTAGGCACTGGTTTGAAATACAGCATAGTTAGCTACCAGATGAAGATGATTTTTCTTGCAGCAATTACCATGGTAGTCCCAGAAGGGGTTTGTTGTGTTAAAACGGCACTGAGACTCCAGAACTGTTCACAGGCAGGTTTTTAGACTGCTTTGGAGGGCCTGCTGTTTGCTTTTGTTGGCAGGCATGACCTGTGTGTTTATTTTATTCCTTCTTTACTTCACATGGTGAATTTTGTTCTCCGTGTGTACGAGAGGATTACAAGCAATACATTTTAAAGTTTCTGTTTACCTACAAGGCATGTACAAACAGAGGGCCTGATCCAAACCCCATTATCATCTGTGGAAAGTTGAATCATCACTTCTGAAAGTCTAACTGCCTTTTTCAAAGTACCAGATACAAATATATGTTCTTCAAGCACCATGTTCAAAAATTTGAAAGATATTCTTTATGGGAGAAAAAAGAGGAATCTCTCTTTTCTTTAATTTCCCCCTAGTTGGTGGGCACTTTTTTTTAAGGGAAACTTTCTCTTTGACCGAACTCAAGTTTTAAAATTATGTGTCATCCAAGATTATACCACAGCTGTGGTTGGAGACCAGTTTTCCCTGGAAGGATTTATGGTGCTGTTCTTTCAGTGACTCCTAGCAGCGTGTAAGACAATTCTCAGACCCACTCACCCTTATGATGAGCATACTGCTCATAATCTGTATTTTCTGGTGAACATAAAGAATGCAAAACAATGTCAGCATCTCATTTGACAAGAAAAGAAGCAAGAGAAAACCATACAACAAGAGGTTCAGCCCAACAGCAAGGGTGGAAAAGAATCACACTATATCATACATGCTATACAACATGGAAATAAGTCTTCACATGGTGCACAGGAGACCTCATCACATTCTTCTCCAGGGAGTCAGCAGGAGGAAAAGAGCAAAACAGCCTTTGTGTAACACATGAGCACATCCTGTAAAGAGTATATATAGATGGTGAATCTCTCTAAAAACTGATACTTAGCATGCTAAGCAAACAAACAAGCAGCTGAATACATGTAAATTAGATGAATGACTTGGGTATAGGAGACAGGAACCTCATAAGTCAAATGATTCCCAGCTTCCAGAAGGATTTGCATATAGCATAAGGAGGGACCTTCTGCAGATGCAGGTTTGCTAGCAGGGTGTGTGCCTGGGGAGCTGTGCCTTTGTGGAACTGGCTGATTGCAAGAACAAATTAACGGACTGGAAAAAAAAATCCACTTTCAAAACTTCAAAATGCAAATGGCTGGATGCAATGTGTTTATTTTCTTGCCCTGTGTGTTAGTAGGTTGTACTTTTCTGGTTGAAGCACCTTGCTTTCCTCCTCAATGCCTTAGGTGACAATCAAACAGTGTTTCCTACCAGAGGGAGCTATGAGAAGAGACAATTCCTGTGGTTGGGCACTGGAATGGGATGCAGTCCCTCAGTCATTGCTTGCCTCTGTTGCTCATTTATTAAACAAGAAAAACATTCCAAGTTGTTAGTAACATCTTCAGAATAAGAAGTGCCCCTAATGTTTGTCAGCACAAGGCCTAGCATGCTAGATTGTGTGCTTGCTATGTGACTCTGCTCTGCAGACAGAAATAATAACCTTCAGGAGGAGGGCTCTCTCACTGTACTTTTCTTTTCACAGTATACTGAGTTGTACTCTGTTGATGCTGAGTCAAAAACATGCACTTTTCTTCCATATTCATTACTGTGCTATTTGGAAGGCTCAAGGACGTGAAGCGAACTTTAAGCTGAGAAGATGTTAACAGAATGTAGACATGAAAATCAGTGTTTCTGCCTCCATCTGTTTTTTGGGTCTCAAAAAACACAAGTGCCTCTGTAGCACAGTCAGTACAGCGACAACTTCTGGGCCCAGTGGGCAGACATTTTTCATATCCCTTTTTTCAGAAAGACTGCCAATACTAAAACCTTGTCACTGCCATTTGCAGTGCACTTTTAATTTAACACATCAAGATAAAATTGTTTCAGCCCTCTGCCCAGCACTTGCCACCACAACTACCGATCTGAAGCAATGCTCTCAAGCCTCTCCCCAGACAACTAGGGAGAGAGCCTACAAAATAAAAAAAATGAAAACCAAAACCAGAACAGATTAAATTAGAGTTCTAACACAACTTACTGAGGTATACACTATGACCCCTGTAATTTGGTCTTTCATGTGCTCATTTGATAACCAGGACAGATAACACACATCCAGTGTGGATGGAAAAGAGGGAGCGAAGATTGAGAAGGCGGATGTACGGCTATTAGTGCACCCTGGTGTCATGTCAGCCACCTAGTAACCTCAAATCTCTATCCTTGTATAGATCAGCGCCTGTTACAAGGAAACATCCATATCTGAAAACTAATTTACTGCTGTCCAGATTTACTACAGGATGTTTTCCAAACGCTTGGAAGCAATCTTGCTAAACTGACTTCCTCCTTGCTCCTCTATCTGAGCTGGTTTGCATTGCTGAGAAGTCCTTCAGATGCTTGAGTACTCATTCTCATCATCATGCTAAGATGTCCATTCGGGCTATCTTCTGGCACTGTGCAACCTCCACTGTGCAGAAGGCCTAATAAAAGTGAGAGATTGAGTTGAGTTTAGAGAAGGCTGTGATTTTTTCACCAGACCTGCCACCATCACAATTTAGGTCAGCCTGAAACTTGCTCTGAATTGTCATAAAAACTGTCTGGGACTGAAGCAGCAGAGCCAAGTTAGCAGTGATTTCACTACTGCTCACCTCTGTTCTGCTGAGGTATCATCACAGGGTGGACAGAGGAGCCAGAGTGGACATGCAATTTCTTACCAGACAAGACAAATGCAGAACAGTTTATAACTTGTCAAGTGGGTTCTGCACAATCCTTTGATCTGTGTTACCCCCTCTATTGTTAACACCTGTGCAATGCTCAATAAAACACTCCCACAAGCCCTTTTTGGTATCTCCAATGTGCAGTCTGTTATATTTCCCGTAGATGATGCAGTGCATAACTCATTTAGAGGGGCATGTGAAGTGTTCATGAATGACAAATTAAGATTTAGTTCAAACATCCCTGATGGGGTCTTGGTGCATTTACCAGGTTTATAGATCTGTTTCCTGGGAATGTACCTTGTAAAGTTGCATTTGTGGGTTGTTTATTCAATGAACAAAGTGATCAATTATGTTTTTGTCACTGTGTTAGACATGAATGGAAGGTAGGAAATGAGTGCTGTAAATATCTCTTCTTTCTGATTTTCACAAGAGCGAAAGTTGAAGCATAGCAAATGGAATAATCTCTTCAGGACTGCAAACTGAAGCAGAAGAACACATAGTCAAGTGCATTTAATTCTGTCCTACTTCTTCCATCTTGGAAATTTGGAGAAACTAAATTTTTCTGAAAATCTTTGGTTGATAAAATGTGGCATTTGGAAAATGGAACACAAAATTTTAACTGGAGAAAAATTAGTTTTAGTTTTAGTTATTCCAGGGGTTGTGAATGATGATGGGAAGAAAAGATTATCCCTCTACTCCCTTCTCTGAGAAATTCTCTGGAATTTCTGTTGCTGCCCAGCGTGGAAAGTGGTTTATTGTTTCCAGACCAGAAGTCAAAAAGAACTGTCAGTCTCATAAAAACACCCCATTCATGATAGACTTCTATTAATATTTCAAAGACCAAATAGGTTTTGATAATGTGCCTCTGGCTTCTGAAATCATCAAAATCTTCTGATTTTTCTCTATTGCTAGCTAGATTTTTGCTAAACATCAGTGTTACTAAACAGTCCAGTGGGAAACTAGATTCAGTTTGCGATGTCATTGTGAGTGTTTGGGATTTTTTTAACCAGAATGTTATGCGCCTCTGCTAGAGGCCACCAACCACAACTCTTATGATTTCATTCACAGGCTAGCTATCAAATAATTCTTTAAACTAGAACAAAGAAAAGATTTTTTGAAAGTTCTCAGGCCCAGAGAGGCCAATAGACATAAGCAAGAAGAAAAATTAATTAGTGGCTTTAATTCTGTGTGGACACTTTGCAGAAGTCCAGAAGAAGCTGAGGACAGATGAATGTTTTTTCACCATTGCTGTGTACTACATTTCTAAAAAAAATTTCCGTATTTGGATCAATTTTCCATGGATGGCCTCAACAACCTGAAAATTGTTTACAAAGTCATTTCCTTCAGAAAAATAGAGAAAGACAAAACTTTCCAGGCCACTTCTTGCCCCACTGAAGGGTAAGCACTTACTCTTGAGTGCTGTGGGAATAAATGTGCCTGTGTATGCACACAGCACAGGCTGCAATAGCACTGGGATTGCTCTGAAGGTTGCGTATTTCACATACTCTCTGCACTTCAGGCTTGGCAAGATCCAATCATTTTCCCCACTTCCCTTTCCAGTACAGACACAAAATATTCATTGATGTGGGCAAAGATGTGTCAGGAGGCAATGTGTTCATTCCCTCTGCCATCGGGAGTTGTTCTGCAAAGTTGTTAGTCTCTGGTAGCTTAGCTGATTCCTTTCCCTGTGTGTTGCAGGAGCATCCAGAAAAGCTTACAAGATACTTAGGGTAAAACCTTTTCCATTTGCAGCATAATCATGTCTGGCTCAGGCAAATTCAGTGGATTTAATGTGGTAAAAAAGAAACTTCCTTTTCTGAGCTTTCACTCTCTCTCAAAACAGATTGATCAATAGAGCAACACAGTAAGAGCGAAGACCTGCTTTCAAAGAGGAAAATATCTTGTGAATAAGCCACTGGCCTGAAACTCAAGAAAATGTCTTTGCTTATCACATGTTTGCTGACAGAGAATCCTTGCAAAATGCTGGATTTCCAAGAACAGATTGCTGAACTCCTACTTTCATCTCAGGAAAACTGCAGCCAATAAATCATAAAACCAGAATTACAGAGACTTTGTTTTGGGGTAAAATCAAAACTAGAATTAAACATTCCACTTTCAGAAGATAAACCTCTAATCCTGGACTATTGGGCCAGTGAGCTGTAGCCAATAAATAAATTTCCCCACTAAAAATAAAGGGCAAATTATTTGGCCCTATTGAGCTGTCAGATTTTTTCCCTTTTATGTACTGTTCCCATAGAGCCCCAGATCCAGAGGGGGCTGTGGTCAGATTGTTCTCATACTCTCTTTATTCTCCTCCGAGCTCCTGACAGCTTAGGACTTTGCCAGGATGAATGCTTAAGAGCAAAACTTTACTCTGTGCTACTGATGAAATTCAAGGGTCAGGTAGCACCAGTCTCATCCCAGACAATACTGAAAGGAAGCATGTTGAAATACTGCGTGCTTCAAACCGTTTCTGCTTCTTATTAAAAGAAAGGTGAAGGACAATAACACTAAGAAGATAAAGGACATAGAAGCCTGTATTTACATAATTTACTATTTACAAAACTTGGATTTTGAATTTGGTCTGCAGTCAGGAAGGATTTGTTTTCCCTGTGTAAGACTGTTATAGAATTGGGAGGAATTTTTCTTTCCTGTTAGTAAGAAATAGCTTTTTCCAGAAGTATGTCTTTTAAGAAATGCAGTCACAGCTGGCTAGTCTACTGGTGATATCCTTGTCCTCTCCTGATTTCCCTTTGTGACACATTACAATTTTGTAGATGTTGCCGTTAAATAAGTGTAGAGAATATAGGGAAAGGTTTTGCAGGTTGTGAAATACAAAATGGATGTTCTGTGACCACTTGCCAGACAAAATGTCTCCCAGAGGTTCCTGTGACTATGGGGAAATTACGTCCAACATTCCTATGCAGCCTTTAAAAAGAAATTTTGAAATTTAAATATTACTTTGTTTTCCATAATTGCAGCAAACAGCTGTGATCAACATTCAAGTAGACCAGAGAAAAAGATCTTTCAGTCTTAACATTTTTTCTAACAAGTTAACTATCTGTGACAAATTTCAGATATGTGATACTCCAGTCCTCTCTATTAGAATTCATTCCATGCTGTGGATTTTAAACTTATGCTGTCAAATTTAGACATATTGTATTGTATAAGAGATTTGGTGCTTGTTTGTTTCATTCTTCTAAGCCAGGCTCATTCATTCTTAGAGATCACCTCTTCCATCAAAAAAGGTAAGGAGTGTGAACTTTTTGTAGTAAGGGTCTCTTAGGCATCATTTTGAAGACAGATGCAGCCAGAAATTTAAAATTACACAGGAAAAAAAAAAAGTCTTTAATGATTCTTCTAAATAAACAAAAATGGCTTGATTCCAAAACTGTAACAACTCAAGTTCTGAAAGGTCTGTATTTTGATCTTTCTGTGCTCCTATTCCTCACAAACATGGAGCCCAGAGTGATGATCCACTACAAAATACTCATTTCTGGGGACATGAAAGGTAGGTGCCTCTGATGAGAGTTGTATGAAACTCAAAAACCTTTCCTGCAGTGGAACGATTGCTTAATATCCTTCTAAATTGAACTCCTGCCTCTGAGTACGACGATTAGAAGTGATCCTTAAAGATATTTGGAGACTATGGTTTACGTGTAAGGCAAACAGATTGCATTTGTAACATTTAACACACAATAACGATAATAAAACACACTGACGTGGGTTTTCTCTGTAAACAGTCTCTTCTGAAGATAGAGCCAGTGAAATGTTTTGAGAACTTTGACATTTATAGCTGTATTTATAATCTCTTTTGGATCATTTCCTCATGGAATCACATGTTTGTGTATTTTAAATTCTCTGGAGAAATAAAAATGTTTAAACAAAATAATGATGTGATAGGCACTTTATGAGGGCTTGTTCAACATGCGCACATGTACAAGCAAGGCTGGGTTTGTTCTGAAATCAGTGAGTGGGAGTTTTGGAAGTGGATATCAAGGAGAGAGCCTCTTCACTGGAATGATTAAAAAGAGAGGAAAAAAGCAAGTATACCCAGGCCTGCCACAGAAGACAGGACTTGCTGTCTGAGAAGTAACATGGCAGTTGTTACGCTTGCTGTACCAATACAAAAAAGAGGTAAAGAGAAAGGAGATACACTTATGTTCATATGCATACATATGCCTCGACATGTGTAAATGAATTCACACTGGCACACATCACATAGGCACTTGTATTAGTGCGTAATTCACAGTAGATAATTTATTTGCCAGTCTTTCTACTAATGGCACATACGTGAGCAGACTGCTTTTTTCTAAATGTGATTCTCATACCACAGAATAAGAAGAGGTTTTTACTGCCTAGTGAAAGCACAGGTATTTAGTGTGAATATTTGACACTGGATGTTCAAATTCTGGACGTGTCCCTTCACTGCTAAGGACCACACAAATCACGTGTTTTTTTTCTTGTTTCTACATCAATGACCTCATTGATGGCATTGTAAAAGTAAAAAGTAAAACGTAAAAATATTCGTTTCATAGGAAAAAAAACCGTGAGAATTATTTCCAAAGGGAAAGTACAGATGAATAGGATTAGACTTGTATCAGTTGGGTATATTTTTTCAGGCACCCCGACCTTACTTAAGGCATCATTCAGCTACATGGTTAGATTGTCACCCATGTTCCTCAGCCCATAAGAAAGAAATTAGTCATTACAGCAGGAGACAGAGAAACTGCCTGCCCAAATTCAGGAAGAAGCAGCCCTGGGAGGCCTGTGCCAGTATTGCCTTCAGCATAGCTATGTCTTCACAACCCAGACCCGTATCGCCTGTAGAGTCTGGTGGAGGGGGATTGAACGCCACATTCCAAGAGCAATCACATATCTCAGTTCTTCCAAAGTGCTAAAAAATTGTATAAGCACAGAGAAGCAAGTTCATTTTTAAACTCAAGCAAACACTCACCCAGAATGTTTTACAATGCTCAGTTTAGCTTTCTCTTCTATTTTTTTCATATTCAAACAGTATCACAAGCGTGTCAGGAGTGTTTCTAAAAAGAAAAGAAGATACAAAGAGCTTGTGAGCCCTGGAAATTTTTTTCTATGTCAGCTTCAAAATTCTCACCAAAGCTGTGTAAGAAGCTTGCTAGAACAGCACCAGATGCTCAAGTGTCTTCACTCGTTGGAAAATGATAGCAATTCAGGAGCTACACATAGCTCCCATTGAAGTCAGTGATACCAGATCCCCACTGATATAAGAAGTCACTGGATGAAACCCCATCTTTGTTAAATAAGTTTCCCTGTCTACCAACTAAAGAAAGAAAAGCAGATATGGTTGAAAATAGAGGCTGTTCCAGAAGGAATAGAGTTTTCCAAGTCTAATAGATGCTCTTGTAATTCAGATCTTTCCTTCTGGGAATTTCACAATACTTGGAAAGACAGAACTGTTTGCAACTCTTCACTGAAAAATAAGAAACTCAACTGTTCTTTCTCTCAGATGTTGGTTTTGCTCTTGTTCCTAGCAGCAAATACATATTTTGTTCTATGGTATATAATGAAACCTAGGAAAACCTCATATAGCAGAGGAAAAGCACAGAGGTTCTGGGACAAAACATGTCATTATTTAGCATATTACTGCCTGAATATGTCTTAAAAGACAAGAATTGCTTTAGTCCTGGCTTGTGGATGATGAAGAATTGTCACTAAGAAGTAGTTCAAGGGATGGAATGACTTAAGCAGAGATCTCTGGGGAGGGGAAGAGAAAGCAGAGGGTAGAAGTCTAGTATGTAAAGCTCATGTAAATAAAGCACTGACCTTTACTTCTGACACTCTGTTTCAAGTCCAGCTTTCTCTCTTAAGTAGAAGTAGACAAAGGCTGGTAGAGAGGTTTATTCCCCTGTGACCTGTGTTAGGCCCATCAGACATCCCAAAGGAAATGATTTGAAAGGTCGCAACAGAGCTGCTGGCTATCTTTCAGCTGTGGAAGGGCCTCCAAACTTCACTTATTTACAGAGTCCTTCTGATGATTGGAAACTATCATTTGTTGTTGTTTTGACCTATTTAAAAGCTCTCATCTGCGTTCCAGAGCCTTTAAAGTCTAGGGAATTCCATACCGAGCCAGAATGGGCAAGAAGATAGCTTTTGGCAATTGCTTGTCAGCTATATCGGTCTGTCAAATGAAACCATATTCCTCCTCTAAACTACTCTGCTGCCCCACTACATGTATTCAGTTAGTGAAGTTCCCAGTTGCTCCTTGGAAAATAGATCTAGAATCTTATAATAGATTAGAAAATCCCACTGTAGTTCTCAGAAAACTGTAGAAACTGTAATTGTGTAAACAATGTCTAGGTAAGAAAAATAATTCTTGTGACTCATGGAGACAGTAAGATATCTAATATTTTTAGATGGCACATCACAGGCTTTAAAGAAGCCTACATACACCACTATCCGCTAAAAAGGTATTTTCTGAAATCTTACTCTTTTCTCCTTCTCACCACGTGTCAATTTACTTTTCCCCCTCATGTATTTTCTCTCTTACCGTTCTTTCTTCCATTGTGTTCATGTTCCTACATCCTTCTTTTCCTTCTGCTTATCTGTTCATCCACACCAAGGATCTCACACAATGAATTATGTATTTTTGGCAGAGAACACGCAGTAGGCTAAAGGAGGATGTGTTCCTTTGTTTTTCTTCTGGCCAGATCTACCTACGTTGAGTGACCCAGAGATCAAAAACCCAAAACACTTTCTATAAGCCACAAAACTGTATGCAGTTTTTATTAGAGATGTAAAATGTCTCAGTATTGCAAACTTGATTCTCCAACCCCGTCCCTGACCAGAATAAAATATTCCAACATTTTTTAACTAGAATATATCTACTTAAGTGTATCATAAATGACTGAACTAAGTGAATCAATAAGCAAGGGGAGTTTTCATTTATGGATAGAAAGAACTAATCGGTAGTAATATGATTGTTCTCTGTAGAAAATGGGTAAGGTATAGAGAGCTGCTGTTGAGACGTAGGCAGCATTAGTCACTGTCAATATTCTCAGAGAGTTCTACCCATTGTGATGAAGCTTTATAAATCTTTGTCATGTCTTCAGTGCAATAGACACACAAATCTATTTAAAGTTCAGGTAACATATTAACATAAATAGCCAAGTACCAAATAGGATATCTGACAATTTCCTTTCAAGGCTGGGGATTAGATTATTAGCTGATATTGTGCTGTATTATCTTCTGCTTTTTTTTTTCAATGATCAGTGTATACAAAGAAGAAAAGCAGATTTAAGGGATACTCACAGATGGCATTAAAAGTAGATTGAACAGTAAAACAATGTGCATCATTTAAATATGAAGTTCACGTTTCCCATTTATTAGAGGTACTTCTCACTTGAATCCTTTCTGAATGTTATCCAAATAACATGCTTTTTCCTTAAAGATGGTTATAGTATCCAAGCTGATCACCCTTTTATGAGTCCATTCTGGGTCTGATCCTCTTTAGTTGCCAACTGACATAAACCTATTGACATTACATAAATTCACACTAACTGGTGCTTTGGACCCTTCTCATCCAGGGCTTGGATGCAGTTGTCTCTCTTACTTTCTACACCAATCATGTCAACGTCTAGGAACCGATGCCCAAGAGGGACAGGAAAATAAGTGGTCTGCTTTAAGCTATTTTTGAGTCATGTTGCTGAATGATTAGATTTGGTTCTAATTCGTAACAGTCACAAGTGCTGTAAAAATCCACCTACAGTGTCAGTTGAGGGTTGAGACCGGCCGCTGTTTCACACTGGCATGTTGACTGGCTAATATTATCTTTTTATCTCTCCTCTCTCCAGCTCTTGTCTTTTCAGGCAATGCTACCCACACCTTACACATCAAGAAATGACATCAATGGAGTACTTCTCACTCTGAAAAGAAGATGAGCTAGTAAGTCAATATATTCCTTTCAGAGTGTAGTAAGTGTCTGGCCCCCTCTGTCAAGGGCACACAGTGTAAATCTCTTAGTCTATTTTAGTTGTAAAATATTATTTTAGCAGATGTTCCCAGAGGTAAAAGGATTTGACCCGTTGTCCCAACAGGCCTGGGATAAAGACATATGATGATGATGAAGTATGGGCTAAGAAAAGTAAACCTAGGTAGGCATTGTGATTGTTTTCTGGTAGGGGGGAAAGCAAAAAAACAAAACAACAAGCAAACAAAAAAACACTCTCCTCAAATATTTTCTTCATTATGATACTTTAATATTTGAGGCCAATGTAATAGGAAGCAACAATTTGATTCAGGACTTAAATAAGATACAGTGATAAATAACCAGAGTATCTGTACAGTGAATACATCAAACTGTGTGCATGCAGAGAGACATGGAGAGAAAAAAAGTGTGTTTGTACAATTATACTTATGCCCAAAAGTAATTATTGAGTGGCCTGCACTCTGGTCTGGAGGACAAAAATAATCATGCGTTTTCCCATAAAAACAACAAGGTAATTACTATGTAAACACTATGTCTCTACATGGCAATTATTGCAGGCCACGTTTTGCTCCCCCTATTCATGCTGACTACTGCTACCAGGTGCCCTGGCCCCCACCTCCTTGTACCACAGTGAGTATTTGGAAACTGCGTACTGAGTATGAGTCAAGGTGACAGCCTTGTGTAATTAAATGGTCAGTGAGCAATTACTGTGTAAGTGCAGCATAATAGAACAGTGCAAAAGAATCTCTAAGCAGAGGACCAAATACATTTAAATACTGCATTATTAGAGTCGACCTGTCCTGCTTCTGCTGTCAGTAAAAAGATTTCCTTGCACCACTTTTTTGTTCCATTTCTATGTCCTTTTTAAACAATCCTTGGGTTAAAGAGCAGAATCATAACAAAACCACAAAAGCCAAAGGTACAAGAGAATAGGTACATTCGTCTCTTCACAGCTCTGTTGAGCAGGTACATGTATACTGATAGAGCCATCTCTGAGCAGAAGCCAGCCCTGTGCCAGGAGCAGGAAGAGCACTAGCCAGCAGAGGTGGGTGGCATGCAAAATTTTGAATTCCAGTCTGATTTCTGAAAGCTGTTCCAAATGCTATGTGTCTTGGTTACCCAGCCACAAGATCAGAATATGTTTATTTTCTTTTTGTCTGGGATGCTATGAGAGTGAAATCTATTGCTTAAATGTCAAGCACTGAGGAGCTGCAGGGACAAGGATCTCATCCACAGAAAGATTTTTCCTTCTCCTCAGTGAGCCCCGTATGTATTCATTTGAGCTTTTCAATGCTTGTGTAAATACTGTGCCTCTGTCTTTATTTGATTGCATTTGAGGATCTCAAAGCACTGCGAGAACTTTAATGATCTTGGTGATACTGTTCCTGCTCTTGTTAAAATCAATAGCAACACACCCTTTGATATTAGTAGCAACACAGTCATGCCACAGGCTTTATAATATGCTGAGGAGGAAGGTATATATCTCATGTTTATTCCAGTGTAAAAAACAACACGTTTTTCCTCAGGAGCAACAGCAACGGAGAAGTTTCTTGGAGATTGATTATGTTGCTCCCAAAGCAAATGGAATTGTACCTGTTGATGACAGTGGTGTGCCCAAATAACCAGCCTCTACTCCCTGTGCTGGGGTATGCAACGATGGTCAATTGTCACAGAAGATCAAATGAATAACCAAGAGGCCAAAAATTTCTTAGCACAGAACTGATACATTACTCAGTGTCTAATTGACAGACTGTCCTAGAAGGTGTTTGTGTTTTCTGAAGCATTTTGTCACAAGATCGTTGTTAGGCTTATTATAAATGTAACCCACCAGCACCTAATTGGTATTCCAACAACTTTGAGCTGTGACCTAGAAAGAAAGAGTAGAGCAGAAGTAGTAAAAGAAAAAACATCTTGTCATGGTCCTGGAGTGGTAGGGCAAATGCCTGTTCCTGTACTGTACATGCATAAACAGCTCTTTCTCAGCTGCGATTTAATGTTGCTATACCTTTGATTGCAATTACATTGAATCACATTGCAACAAATCTTTGTAATGCCAATCCCATCTTTCCACCTCATTGACAGCTTTGGAGATGCATCTGAAATTCATAGTAGCCTCATAGCCTATGGCAAGAGAAATCCATGCTGCTAAAATTTTATTTTAGAATTCAAGCTGGTTTCTCTCAGCCTAGGATGCTCTGGTTTTAATCTTTTGCTGCCTAGCACAGTGTATCAAAATAACCAGCCAATATTGTTAAACTGTCAGGGGTCCTCACTGCCGCTGAATTTTACCAGTATAAATAAATATTGCAACTTAAGGAAAAAAATAATCCCTCTGGACAGAATTTTTAACATTAATAGAATTAAGAGAGTGAAATTGTATATAAACTTCAACTTGACAACAGCCTTCTCCTTTCCTTTTTTCTTTTTTTTTTTTTTTTTTTTTTTTAACAAAAAAAAAAAGGCTTTGGGGGAAAT
>VZRN01004254.1:1229086-1240692 GCA_013397935.1 Dasyornis broadbenti | reverse complement strand
TTCAGGCTGATTTACTGCTCAGGCTGATAGGGACTCCAGGCTGGATCCCAAAATTTGAACACCGTTCAAAGGGAGAGATATTTAAAAATCCCAGAAAAAAGAGATATTTCCAAATTAATGGCATTGCCCAAATGCCTTGGCTCCTTGCACCCCACCAGGAAGGTTTATTATTTTCTGGTAAAATGTTGCTTGAATGGGGAGTGGTAGTCAGTGATGCGTCAGTGCTGCTCTTTGAAGACATTAAAAAGCTGAATGCACAACAAAGAACAGATGTTCCAGCATGCTTTATTTATGCACCCATCAGCAATCTTCCAATGACCACAAAACACAAGCTTTTTTTTTTTTTTTTCCTTTTTACTCCTCACAATATTATTTTCTGATCAACTCACACTCTATTTTTCCTCCAGCTGAAGTCTTACGTGAATGGGGGGGTGTGTGTGTGCGCGTGCACACATTTGTGTGCGGGTGTGTGCCTGTGTGTGCTCGTGTGCCTGTGCATGAGCGTGTGTGTGCTTGAAAGTCTGCTTCCATCAAAAGCAGGCTTCTATTGAACTGTCGAACAGGTGTGGATTCTGCAATTAGATCACATTTCAGAGAGAGAGAGACACTGAGGGTAATAATGGAGGTGAATTCTTCATAGTCAGATGCAGCACCATAGCGACCAGTAACAATGAAGAATAATAGGTATTAGTATTAGGGTGATTATTTTTAGTTTATAGAATCATTTGATTGAATACTGCCATAAGGCACCGTTAACATGTGAACAGCGCTTGCCAGCTGTAGAGCAAACTTGTTTTACTGGCACTTATCTGAAATTCTCATCTCTCCCCCACCCTCTCTGCTCACAATTGGAATGAAAGTAGCGATTAGGAAGTGAGATGTAATGCAGATTAAATGTTATGATGGACTAAGATCCTGATAGGTTATTAAAACTCACTTGCATTTGGTGTTTTAAAGGCATAGCGTTCGCATATTTTTCTACCGGTCTACATCTTTCAGAGATGAAACAAAGGAAACATTTTAAAAATCCACTCATAACCAGGAGGCTTTTTAATAGTGAGTTTCCAAATTTATGACCTTCCCGTGTGTGTTTTACACCTGTGTGCTGTAAATATATATTAAGAATGGAGCAACTGTGTTACCAGTAACCATGGATCTGATTTAAACAGAGCTCAGGCCTCTGCACTGCAGTGGGCCAGATCCTCAGCTGATGTCACCTGGCATTTCTCCACCAAACTCAGAGGTGCTACATAAAGTTGTACCAACAGAGGATCTGCAGCGAGGGGAGAATGACAGCCTTAATTTGGAATTTTCCTGCATCTGTTGGTATAAATCAGAGGCCTAACATTATTGTCACATAATATTCTGGTGTAGCAGAGGTGCTGTGAATTTTTAAACATAGAGAGAACTGTTGATCTATTGTTCCTCTCCCACCCTCCTCCCTCCCTACTTTTGGCTGGCATTGTAAGGAAACAAGAGTATTGCAGCTTTGGACAACATGGAAAATTCTGATCTTTGTTCTTAATACATCTTGATATAGATGCTTTGTTTTCTCCTTAGGCACAGAACTTGGTTCTTTAGAGACCCACAGAAGAAAAATAGTTCTTCCTTTGATGTCACCTGACATCATAAATATGCCATTGTTCCATCTGCAATAATAATCTCTATTAACAATAGTAGTGGAAGTAGTAGTATTTGATAATATCAAAAAAGCATGCTCATGGCTTCATCAGAGAGGTGAATGTTGTAATTTATTTCTTGTAGACTAAGTAAATAAAGACTAAGTCTCACTCAAAAACTTAGCATGCACAGTGTAAATGTCCCATTCCAATTTCAGTTCTCTTTTGTTGTTAATTAAAATTATTTTTTTTCAAAAAACATTAAAATTATTTTTTTAAATGCCTTCAGTGTTAGGTCATGGTTGTTTTATTTGCATTTGAGTCAAGGAAATAAGAAGGGCATTATTACTTTTTCCCTTGACGTTATGACAGTGTCTATGCAGATGTTGCAATACCAACTTTTCTGTATGATTTTGAATTGCAATCATACTATGCATTGACACACTGTTCCATTTATTCATCTGATTGAATACTGCCACAAGGCACAGCTAACGTATGTTAACAGTGCACAGTATGCATAGCCTAGTGCTCTTACTTCACAAAAATGCTAGCAAATACAACAGTGGGTGCAAGCTAAAAACCACGCACTGAATTTTGGCAAAGGTCGGCATAAAAACACCTCCAAAAGTTACATTCTGTGATGTAAATCTCAGAATGCACTACACAAGTCACAAAAACAGCAACGGGAATCTGTAGAGTATGTATGTACACACAGTGTGCATTGACACTGTAATAAAACCACTATTGAAAATAGTATTTCACATGTGTCTTAGTTTCTTTCTGTATACAAACTATTCAGGTTTTTTCTGCTAATATTTTCTTAGGTTTTTATTTCAGTGTTTGGGTTGATGGTTTGAAAACCACAGCGCTAACTCCACTACATTTTTTTTCTTTACACTCCTCAAAAATATGCTATAGTAATTTAATATGCTCTAAAATTTCAATGCTGATGAGGAGTTGCATGCCATGTTTTAGCCCACTGAACAAAAGGCTTACTGAGTCACACATAGCCTATTCAAATAGGAAATGCAGATGCCTGCTAATTTATCTTCTCACATAAATTCCGTTTACCAATCCATACAAGAATTGCCCCCATGTCTTTGTAGTACTGCAACCAGAACGGATGCTGTCACTCAGGGGGGACATGTGACCATTAGTGCCACCACCTTGGGGAGCTCTTTAGCATACTGTCCTCCACTGCTGTAATTAAAACTAACAAGAGCAGTCTACAAAGGAAAATAAGAAAATGCAAAGAGAGAAACCCGCATATTACAGCTTGCAGCAAGCTGGAGAAAGGAAGTTGGGGAAACATTCCTGCACATTCCTAATATGTGGAGGAAAGCCAAATTTCTACAGAGGTTACCAGTGATGAGAAAAAAATTTACACAGACAAGACAGATCACTCACTACATGAGAAGATTATTCCCAAACCATTAATCTAAGAACACATTGGTTAGAGAAAAAATACCTGTTTCTTAAAGGAAAAGGCGAGGAATGCTGTCGCACTGGGAGGAATAAACAGAATCAAAATTCCAATATTTCTTCACTTCTGTCAAAAGGTGACGCTAAAAAAGAAATTAGATATTATAACTAGGGTGGGGCACTTTCCCCTGGGAACAGTTTAGCCACCAAATATACAGTTTGAAGTTGACCACAGCTACCTGCATATTTATTTTAAATTCAATGAATAGTTTCAGTTATAAAAAGACTAAAAAATAGAAGATGAAGCAAAAGCTCTTAAGATACACGGTTTTAAAAAACAATATTATGCAGTTCTCCTTGGAACATTTTGCTTTGAAATTTAGCAAATGAGAGTTCTAACAGATGAAAAATACACAAAATAAAGAGAAATTTTATCTTAGTTTAAAATGAAGCATTTTCTGTTTTCCAATTCATACTTAACAAAGGGAGGACAAATCTGCATCTGGTCAGCTGGAAATAGATTTTAACTCCTGGTTTTGCAACTCAGCCTCTGAATCAAAACTTAATTATGTGCTTATGATTTGACTTAAAAGCACATGCTTAATGTAGCACATAGATTTTCAGAAATGCCCAGCTCCCAGATCTGTTTGACCAAGTGGTCATGGCTTCACCATTGAAAGCAAAGGATGGATGCAAGAGCTGATGGGCATGAGAAGACAAGTGGTTGCTTATGTTCGGTCAGCTTAAGGAAAGACCCACTTCCAATGCCGCGGTAAGGAAGATCTGCGAGGCCAGAAAGCATCAGTGCAACAACAAGCTTCTGAAAGCTACAGTTCTACTTAGCTAAATCTTCCATTTCCATCCTATTCTGTCAAAACCCCTTTGGGATTTGGCAGGGGCCCAGTGGTTATGGGATTAGTAGGGCGTACCTTTGAGAAATGGTGTTTTATATAGAACTGGTGATATTTCTCCTCTAGTCACAGGACACCTAACTCCCATATCTTCTTGTAGACTTAGTGCTCACAGTGGTTTTTCACCACAGTCTGATATATAAAAGCAGATGGATAAGTCTGTAAAGAGTTCACGTGGAGGAAATGGAAGCACTTGAGGGATGAATGACTTATGACAGGCACTTAAGATCTTGGCTGATTTAAAGAAACTTGTCATAAGCCAGATCCCTGAGAACCACTGGGCTGTCATCACTGTCACCATGGTCAAGAGAGTGCTGCGCTTTCAGCACTCTCCAGATCCAATGTGTATATGTTTGGGCAGCGACACATATTTATATAGCACAGGGTACACGGACAGCATCCTTTCAGTACCAATGCCTTGTATCACTGTCCAAAGCTCAATAACAGCATAAAAATACAAGCGGTGGTGGTGATGGAGAAAGGATATGGGGAGGAAGGGAAGGAAGGAGGTAGCTAATGAAAGATTAGCAGATCTCATGAGATGGTCTGTTTTCAGCATTTCACCATCTTCAACACCAGTTTAAGGTATCTGGACAGGAATATGGAACTAGACCTCACTGAAGAGGGTCCCTAAGGAATATGGGGAAAAGGGAGAGGTGTATGGGGAGTGCACTATGGCACAGGCCAGGATGTCTGAGGCCGCAATGGAGCTAGAGTTTCACTAGAATTTCACCTCTTTGGCTCTCTCTACTGTATTTTAAAATAATCCCTTTAAAGAAATAAGCAGAAAGGGTCTCATAATTCTAGAAATAAATGTATTTGTTAATTGTTTCATGTTTTGGTTTTTTAAATGGAAATATAGGAAAGTAGAAAAGAGATGCTGCCATGATGTTTTTTCTTGATGCAAAATAGCATTGTTTGATAAGCCTCATTGCTTTGCTGGTGCTTAGAAAATTAATTCCTTCTAACTCACAGAAGAGTTGACCTTTGGCTGAACCAGTCTGCTGTCATTTTGGAACTCCATTTTTCATTTATTTCAGGACAGATTCTACCATCTTTACTTCTGGTACAGAGTGCTTTACCTCTCATGGTGTCCTATCAAAAATATGCTACTTAATGTGAATAATCTAGCCGTTATTTTGAGAAAGCACTGCTTTAGCTGCTGAACAGTTCCTTTCTCATTCTAAATCAGATTTGGGTACTGGTGTCTACAGACATGCTTGCACTTTGTCTACTACCTCTCAAAATAACTGGATGCAAAAACGTGCTCTGTGCCCCAAAGGACTTGTAATTGGAATTGAATATTGAATACTAGAGGCAAATCAGAAGAAATAGGCTGAGAAAGGACTGGGTCACAGCAGTGTAGACATACATCTACTTTTTTGCTATATACAACATTTTTTGGCTCCTACTCGTAAAACGCGTGTGCAAGAGGCACCAAGGGGAACAGAAACATGGGAGAGTAATGGAAGTAAGAAAACATGGTGAAAACAGTGTCAAAAGGAAATGACGATGACATCCACCACTGTGAGAAGAATATGCTGTGAAGTCAGATAAAAGAGTTTGTCTGTTTGAAGTCAGAGGTGTTGAGTAAATATACTTAATATGAGCATGAGATGGAGCAGCAGTAAAATACTTGATAAACAGACAATACAAGCCACCTGGCACTTTAAAATCCTGTTATAATTATGCGTATTTCACACTAATAACAAAATATGTAGAAATGATCTATATTATTTAGGCTTCTGATGTATCATTTGCAAAATCATGTAATACCCGAAAAGCTCTGCCATCACCATGTCATTTGAGAAGTAGCTTTTAGCATCGCCACACATTGTTTTCTCAGCTCGCATTATTAATGTGATCATCTTCTAACAGCTGTCTCATGAATCAACACAACCTGACTCCCTGGCAATGAAAGTGGTAATCCCGACCTGTCACCATTTCACCATCACCACCACAAATTTGGATACCACGTGTGTGGCTGCAGTGCAGTGTTTGTGATGACACAAAACTTTGAATCAATAAATCCAGTTTGAGGAGGCAACAAGGAGGGGATCCCCACAAATGGATGTATAGTCACATTTAATGCTCCCCTATCACACTAATTTCCTGTGCATGACCACAAAATTCAAATACCTACAAATACAGCAGAAAAAGAAGGCCTGTGGGCTTTGTGTAATAGATCCAGTCTGACACAGAAGCACACTCTCTTTTTACTGGCAAGAACTAAACCTAAATCTTACCAAGGATGCAGAAATTTAGCTCTGGTTGCTATTTCCAGAATACCATTGCTGAACTCTACAAAAATGTGGATTTTACAAATCTTTTTGCAGGGAAATGATGAGATACTGAGTGTGAAAAAAAAAAAAAAAGAAAACGGAGAAATATAAGAATTTCTTCGATTCAGTGGAGATATCCTGAGGCAATAGCACTTTTGAAAAAAAAATTGGATGAAGAAAATATGTAATTTTTTTTTTTTTTTTTGCCACTGAGAGACAGTATGAGTTCTGGGAAAGCAACAAAATCCAGTCCAAGAATACTCACAGGTTTTGAAGGTGCTTGGGATGAAGATTTTCCTACCTGTCCCTAGGATGGAGCATCTTTTATGTCGACTGCTGTTAGTTTATTCCATTTCCATACTCAGTTCTCTGTCACAGAATGAAATAGTAGGTCATCCATATCAAGTTCCAAATTTTATTTATTCAGGAGTAGTTAGGTTTTATGATTTAAGGCTCTTAATGGGTGCTGGAAATTTTTGCAGAAGAAAAATGATTGATGAGCTGTAAGGAAATGTATTGCTTTATAGGCCATTTAGATTTTTTTGTGGAAAAGGATCCAAATAATTAATATAATTCCCTACATGTAAAAATAGGGATTGAAGTCAAGATATAGAATACCCAGATGTGTACATACCTGCACATACTGACAGCTTTGTTGACAAAAAAACCCCAAGCCAGGCTGTTTTTACTGTATGAGCAGTACTCCACAAGTACCCAGTCCCAAAGAGACACCTTTTTTTGGAAAACAGTGGTGTTTGCTCAACTCTGCCATAAAAAGAAAGGAAATATGAGCAGAGCAATGAAAGAAAAATGAGAAGACAGAGGGCTTTCCCTGTCTAATATTACATATTCTCTTTTCCTTTCCTCCTCCCCTCAGCCAGATAAAGCAACTGGCAGGTGCAGTATTGCTCTGCAGATGGACCAGGAGTGGCACACATACAGTTATATATGCCTGGCACACTCATATTTCGTGCTTTATATCACATGCCAGCTAGCCAGGCAGTAGCCAGATTTGAGAGGACATCCTCAACAGTTGTTGTGCATGAAAAGGAACCAGTCTACTGGCAGTACACTATTAACCCTTCTCCAAAAAGAGACTGTGCACTTAAGCCAGGGCAATAACTCTCCTTTTCCCCATTTTTTCACTGCCACTCTGTCTTTCCTTCCTTGTCATAACTACAGTGGATGTGGGGATTTTTTTGATGGGACAAGTGATTTTGATGGGATAGGTGATGCTACAGCACTGAATTCCTGGAAACTTTGTACAGATTTTCTACTGCTCTTCCTTGTCTCCTAATCCTCAACCAGCTCTTTTTAGGTTGGGGGTGGGTGAGAATAAAGCTGCTGGAAGGGGAGACGTAAATTTGTTCATAAACTAACTCACAGACCACATTTATAAAAGGTCTTTTGGCATCTAAAGATGCAACTAATTATTTGGCAAGATTTACAAAGCCATCTAAACATAGATTGAGATTGAAGGATCAAAATTTGTGTGAATCAGATAGAATAACAAAGTCATTGTTTCTAGAAACCTAAATATTTTGTTAAATCTGGTCTGGTATCATTACAGAAGGGCCTATTTCGCTTAAAATCTCATCCAACACTCTTCTTAATTTCTGTCATTTCAAGGGCGGGAAAATTGCTGCTCTGTGCATCTGTGAAAATATTGTGGACTGGGTTCTGCTAACAAAGGCACTGGAAAACCAATGTCACCATCTTCCTACTAAGTTCTCCATCCAGTGGTAGCTCTGATGGAGTTGGTCAGTGACCAGCTCTCACAGCCACTCCATTCCCCACGAAGGGTGTAACCAAGAAGAAAGTACATTAATCCAGCTGGGATGCTCAAGGGTATTTTAAAGCAACCTCAAGTTCCCTTGATGTGATGCTCTCTTTGGAAAAATGTGTTCTCTAGACAGAGAATATTTTAAGGAAATATCCCACAGAAGCAGGCTTCAGCCAGTCTCAAGGCAGGAGAGATTCTGTTCAAAATATTTATCATTAAAATTAAAAAAAAAAAAAAAAGACACAAAAAGTGTGAACATAACAATAAAAAAAAGAAGAAAACAACTACAAAATTGGGTTCCTTTAAATCCTGACATTTATCACACTGTGGGATTTACTTCTACTGCAGTATTTAAAGGATTTTCTACCATTAGACTTGGGAATACTGTAAATAGCACAGTAAATTTAACTACAATGAGCAGTAAATGTCAAGATTTTAATGGTGCCTACTGTATGCCAGTTGGTTGGAGAGTCACCCATATGTGTTAACAAGTAAGATCTGATTCTGCCTTCAGTTATGTCCATGTAAACCAGGAGTAAGGGCACTTAATTCAAGCAAGTTACCATCACATGAAACCTATGTGAAATCAGAATCCAGGTCTGTATGTATAATTCTGTTTGGAAGAAAAACATTGGTCTAAATCAGATCTTTCCAGGAAAAAAAAAAAAAAATCCATGCTGAAATCAAACTGGGATGGGACATGAGGATCCAACACTCAGTTCACATTGCAGGGTTACTAGTCATGTGGGCACAGATTGGCCAGCACTTGTTTTGCATTTATGTGTTTTGTAGATACAAAATCCATGAGGGCAGAGCTGATGCTTCTTCTGTCAGAATAAGACTCCACCTCTATACATTATCAATCAGGGC
This sequence comes from Dasyornis broadbenti, assembly GCA_013397935.1. Lineage (NCBI taxonomy): Eukaryota > Metazoa > Chordata > Aves > Passeriformes > Dasyornithidae > Dasyornis > Dasyornis broadbenti. Next base: position 1,231,805 of record VZRN01004254.1, on the reverse strand, counting down.
ATTAAGAAAAAATAAATTAACTTCTACTGTATCCAGAGACTTTTTTTTCCCTTTCTTTTCCTTGGGTCCTATAGTACCTCAAACACCATTTTTGTGCTTTACAGAAGGGCCTTTAATACACCCTCCTATTTCTTTCCATAAAGCAACATAAAGCTGTAGAGGATACTGCAATCATGTGGAAACAGGTGCCACAGGCTCATACTCCAGTTGTGAGAAAAGTGTGCTTTACTCTGCTTAACAGACCAAAACCATATTGAATGACATATTTGTGAAGGCAAAGAACCTTCTTTTATATGGAAAGGGCTTTTATCAAAAACATCCTCAGAGGCCAACACCAAAGACAAGCCCCTTGCAGCTGACACTTGCAGAGTTGCCATGCAAATCCACCAGCCCCTTCCTGCAGCCCTCCCAGGATGTCCCACACATTCTTATACCCTGCTGCCTCTCAAGCCAGCAGCCAGCAGCACACATTCCCTGTGAGGCTTCCTTGAGACAATTCACCACAACAAATCTCCAGCCACACTATAGGTAACAATATGGAAGATAATTTTGAAGCACCTTTAACTTTTAAAACAAGCTGAGGCTTTTTCAGAGGTATATTTCTTTCTGACATTAAAAAATAGACGTTAGATGGAATCTTGAGATTTGATTCTGAGTAAAGGATTCCAAAGTTTTGGTACAGCTAACCACATTCTCTTAGACATACCCCAGTTTTATTACCCAGTAGAGATTATTTCAGATCCTTCTATTTTCAGTCTGCCACACACTAAGTACTCGTCATTTTATGACACATAGTTACATGGACTAAGATAATGGTAATTATATCTCATACTTCAAAGCAATTACCCGGTGAGGTGAGGAAGGGCTCCTTCTTCCACATTCCACAATAGAGTATTTGCAGCATGGAGTTATTCACCTTTCTGAGATGCATTAGCTATTGGTCAGAGTCAGAAGCAAGATACCAGATTTAATGGATTAAAGGTCTGATCCATTATCACACATCTTATAATTATCCAGAAGCATAAGTCTTTACAGTAATTAATCAGTGAGAGATTAGTGAATATTCCCAGTGGGAAGATACTAAGTCTGAGAAATAAGTGTAGTTTGGTGATGTCCTTAATTAGATATTGACTCATTATCCAGAATGCTTGTGTTTTTTGACATGATGGTCACATGCAAATAAAAAAAAAAAAAAAAAAATCCTATTTTCTTGTAATCCTTATAGAATAAAAGGTAATTATTCCAGAAATTTACATATGAACTCTATATACTCTGTACTAGAGGATTCTGTTTTCAGCTTCTCTGTAGGTATGGATGTATTCTTGTAGCTGCTCTGGATGCAGCCTAGAAATGAAGGGGGTGGTTGTGAGCAAGGCAGCTGTTCTGCCACTCTGACCCCCAGAGGAGCTCCTAATCAGAGAAAAAGGTGTTGCCAGCCCTGTTACAGGGCCTGGACAACCTGCCACTGCATAGATGACTGGGGAGCCTCTGTGCCCATCAAAGGAAAACTGAAGGACCAGGGAAGAGATGATGAACACATGGGAATAAGGAAAAATAATTCCCTGAATTTTGACTTCTGGCTGGTAAGAACTTGAAACTGCACATGAAGATGCTCTGGGTTTTGTCCCCCTAATTGCCTTCATATGCAGCAGTTGACCTCTGTGAAACAACCTCATCCTTGTGTTCTGAGCACAACAGTCCTGTAAACAACAGGAATGGGAGACCAGTGAGACCTTAGTAGTCTCTGTGCAGAGATGGGTTTTCCTCCTTATTATTTTCCCGTATCCTAGCCTTATGCAAGGACTATTGCATTAGGTTAACTCAGGTTTATCTTTCCTACTCTCAAGCACTGAGCAGAGAATCATCTCTGTGCAGGAATTTTAAAAATCATATTATTCACCCCAGCAGCTAGTGCCTATGAGGTGTCATTACTATTAAGTTTAGACATGGAATACGTGTCCTGTTCACAAAAACAGAGATGTTCATTCTTTTCTACAAATATCTAATTTCATATTAAATTTATTTGGGATTTTTACACAAGGCAACTCCAAAGGAAACAGGTTTTCATAAGATTTCACAGCCCCTAAGGAGACAGAGAGCTAGAAGCGCGTCTCGAGCCTCCTCCACGCCTTGTCTCACTTGCAAAGAAACGGGCCAACACTGTGATGAGGTCTGTTAAAGGCTCCCTCAGCTCTTTAGTCGCCTCCTCTCATTCCTGACATTGTGTCCCCTTCTGTGTGCGGCACCATCTCACATTTCATACACTCCAAATAACTTCTCACTCCTCCCTCAACTCCTTCCTTTGAGGAACCTTCCTTCCTTTTTCTCCTCAACAGTCAGCTCATCTCTCTTCCCCCCCACTGAGCTGCGAGCTTACTGGAACAGGGAATATGCTGTATTCTCAAAGTACTCTATAAACATGTTTAATAACAATCTTTTTCAACTCTTGATCTTTCCTGGATGAATCCCACTTAATCCTCACTGAGATTTTTATGAATGGATTTGCCTTACCCTTTGAGCAACATCTTTTTGCTAATATTTTTATGTCAGCAACTAAGTGGGAGATAGACTTTAGCTGCTAAAAATAAAGAATAAAAGACAAAAAAACACTAATTACTCAGATCAAAACAAAATCTGGAGAAGTGAGTCATAACTCAAAAGAAAGGGAAGAATGTCTTGCTTTTCACTGGGAAATGAAAAAAAAAAAAAAAAAAGCCAG
>VZRN01004254.1:1217280-1229054 GCA_013397935.1 Dasyornis broadbenti | reverse complement strand
AAAAAAGGGAAAAATGTCTTTCTTTTTCCTGGGAAAATAAAAAAAAAAAAAAAAAAGACAGAAAATTAAATTCTTCTCCTCCTCTTACATTTAGGAGATTATTGTCATCTCTAAGTTAACCAAACTAGAGCATACTGCAGCTCTCACTTCTAGGCTGCAAGTAAGAAATGAAAGATGTCACTAAAACACACACAAGTTGCAAGGCAAGAAAGCCAAACAGCTTGAGCTTTACAAATGAAAGAGATGAAATTACCACAGTACTAAATAAAAGGATGGATTCAAAGCAAAGAACACAAACCACTTCTGACTATGCAAAGCCTGTAAGATAGTACAACTGGTTGGTAGAAGGCTGTCTGCTTGTGCACTGTGCCAGTTACTGAACTAGCATGCACCAAAATAATTTGTAAATAGATATCTATTGCTTTGAGCTCTTATTTTAAGAAAAAATTCAGTAGTGTGCAAGCTATAAATACTTCTGGATCCATCCTTGATGCAACTACACTGCAGTATTTGGAAATAAGTCTTTTATGCATTATTTAGTGTTTCAACTGTGGAAAAATACTTTCATAATACAGTAACTTAGACGTCTGAGATAATGCTCATGGGTCAAGTTCACAGATGATGTGAAGAATGATGTAAGATATATATGAGACTTGAAATATCTTACTCCTTCTGTAGTTTTTCTTAATACAAATCAACTCTTTCTAAATTACTGATCATTGATTTTACAGCCTTTTATATGTATCTGCATGCGTATGGGTATTTTTTGCTACTTTCAAGTGTATTGTCACATAGGTCTTGTGTCCTAAGCTGGTAAGGTAGCATTGGATGACTTATATGTTGAAAAATTATCAACGCCTGTCCATTAAAATGTCAAAAGCAATCCATAATTTAAAAAAATAAAAATCACTTCTATTTATTATTTATTTAAAGGTTTATGGAATATGACAGTCTAAGAGTGGTGGGCTGAGATTAACCCCTCAAGAAAAATAGCCCACATCTCAGAGACTGCAGGAGAGGAGGATAACCACAGGCTAAATAAACTCACTTAGCACACAACAGCTATACCCATCAGACCATAACACGGACTACATTTTGTTTGTGGGCTATTTATACATGCCATTTCTAGAAAGAGACATCTTTCACTTGCTGCATCTTAGTCTGCTATGCACTGAGTGCTTTAACTGCTATCATTACAAATGTTTACTCCTTCTCTAATGTATTATCAAATTGCACCAATTTTCATAATAAAACCTTTGCCCCCATATAAATAGTTAATTCGTGCAAATAACAAAAAATAGGAAGAATTAAATGGGGTTTTTAAAGAAATTATATACACTGGGAAAGATCAAGGGCATAACCAATTAAAAAAAAAAAAAAAATGCTTCTGCAACACTGCTTACACTTGTTGAAACCAGAGTTTGTTGATTTCACTCTGCAATCACAAAACCTGTCTTTAAAAGTATCTTGGGGAGTGCTTCCACATTGGTAGCTTAAATATTAGCTACAGAGATTCTCCCATCTTTGAAAAAATACATCAGTCCTGATGCCCTCCCTGTCCCTTAAGCTCTGTTAAGGGTGATGGTTCTGTAGCAAAGGATCTCTAATGCTGCTTGAAGGCACAGTGTTCATTCCTGGTAACAGGATGCTCAAAGCCAAAGTATGGAACTACAGACAACAAAAGGCAGGGGTATAAAAACAGTTTTCAGATGCAAAGGCCAGCCTCAGAGGAAAGCACTATTAATGATGCTTTGAAAGAGCAGAAAGGCTGAGAGAACACTGGCCAATCAGTTATATGGAAAGCAGCTGTATAGGATATACTCTCCAATGCATTAGTGGAGCAACTGAACAGTTGTTTTATTAAATGATATTATGAACTCTCTGATCATAATCGCAGCTGCTACTTGTATCCCAGTAGACAAATATGCTCTGTTTTCCCTGCTAAGACACGTTTGGGACAATCATGGAGGGATACACATGGGTGGGGAAAGATTGCAGTGAGAAGATATGCCAGGATTCCACGTTTCAAACAATAAATATATTAACCAAATATGATTAAATGAAAAATCTTTATTAATTTTGAAGTATGTTTCCCATTACAAGCAACATATACAAGATGGAGTAGCTTCCCTATCTATATTATGCAACAGATTTGCTCAGTAAAGGCTTTTAAAAAGAGTTTCTGGGATACACACCCATAAGTAAATGTCCGTGGCTCGGTGCCTAGATGTCTTTATACACTCACATGAACACCAGGTACTACAGGTAGTTCCAAGAAAGTACAGATTTTGGACAGAGAAAGAGCTAGCCTGGTAAAAAAAGGGGGCCACAGCTGCCATTTGCACCTGCCAAGTCATACTCACATCTCATCATCTGGTAAAGAAATGGTCACATCCCAACACAGTTCTACAATACAAATCTAATTGTATTAGGTCTCTTATGTTCCACTAGCCTGTGGAACATTCCTGTATGCCCATATTTGTACATTTATGTGTCTAGCTGCAGTAGACATGGATTCTGGATCATTATTAGTTTTGAAAGGGTTTTTAATTTTAGAAAATGCAGTAGCAAAAATATTGTCAGACTCATATTCCAATTTAAATATTAGAATGATGTCTCATTGTCTTTCAGTATAAAAAAATTAGAAGAGATTATGATTTTTTTTAAATTATGCTACTTTTATATGATATTGCAAAGAGAATAAGGCACTTTCCTTTAAACTGATTTCCAAAGCTATATCTGAGATCTATATCTGCTGTTTATGGATCACAACTAACTTTATAGTCATGTATAAACTGTACTTCTGAGTGCTGTAAGAGGTATCCCCTGTCTCACAATAAAAATATTATGGAACATTATATTTCCATATAGTAATGGCACTCTTATTTTACTAGTAGGAAAGGTATTGTACTAATTTAATTGACTAACATAAAAGTCTCACAAGCAAGATCAATATTTTATTTTCTCAACAGTTTTTGTCAATGAAGATTTAATTTCCCGTGCAGAGAAGGTGTTTGTATAGCTCACAGATATAAGTGGGGTGTGGTCCTTTCTGTGGAGCTCAGAGGCTTTGACTTCCCCCCCTGCTCCTGTTCCATGCGAGCCTCAACACTAAAACACAAGCCTAGATGTCAGTAAATAGAAGATTTATTTGCAACCCTATAATAAACTTGTCCTTTGATCCAAAATCATGAGAATTCTGTGTGTTTTAGTTTATGCCTGAACTAAAGATTTTTGAGAGCTTAGCTGTGTTAGTTGGGATGTGAAGATAAGTAAACAAACAAAATGGCAAAAATCCCCAGCCTATTTCACAGGTTGACATCAGAAGACAGAGGCTTCTGTGGAAGGTAAGTATTACTCTAATCTCTGTTGTAAATCTAGAATGGTTGTTTTGAACTTTGTTTACATTGAATGTAAAAATGCAGCAACACGTGCAAGTTAGCCTAAATACAGTAATGTTTAAAGACAATAAAATTAGAATGCTGCAAACCTGCAATAATAATCCAGAAACTTGGCACAATGGACAGATATGTGAACTTTTCCTGAACCTAAAACCAAGTGCTGCTTGACAGAAATTTTCAGTTGATCTGGGTCAGCCACTGATGTTGCATGGAAACCACTGGCAGTTCAGTGACCAGAGCCGGGTTTCACAGTGAATTTCACGTTTGCTCAAAACCAAAACTCCCTGAAAATTCAAAGGTTGTAAATTAGACACAGAACTTCACAAGTCTCTAATTAGACTATAATCTGTCCACAGAACAGATTTATTTACTGTTCTGTTAATCTTTACAGGCTTCTCATCTAAAGGAAAGAAAAATATCCTTTCCACCTGTACTTACAGCCTGCTCCAGAAGTGATACCAGGCAGCACCAGACACAGGTTTTCCAGGCTAAAGCCGTCATAAGCGAGGAGAAATACCAAAACTCATCAAAGTGTTTTAAAAATAAAGTTAAAGATGTAAACACAGCCTCATTTTACAGTGTGAATGAAGAAAATAGTAAGTTCTGAAGCAAGTGCAATCTGATGGAGTTAGATGGGAAAACTACAGTCACTTTGGCCATTTCAGTGGATTGGCTTCTGAGAAGAAGACACTCCTACCTGCCAAAAGATGCTAATAATAAAAATTATTGTAATTATATACATAATTAGTTCACACTTATCATTAATACCCGATGCTAATAAAGATGAAGCCTGAATATAATATTAAAATAATGTTGCCATTTGCACCTCTACAGCATATTTGTTTACCATTCTTTTAATTTTGGAACTTACTTTGTGACTCTGAAGGTGGGAATGTGAAAGGAGAGAAGGAACAGTAGCTGAAGAGCATCTCCCTTCTCTTCTTTGTGGTACTTTGCTCGTTTGGGCTGGGATCGAGTTAGTTCTCTTCAGAGTAGCTAGTAAGGGGCTATGATTTAGATTGTACTCAAAACAGAGTTGATAATACTGAGATGGTTTTGTTATTCCTAAGCAGAAAGCCAAGTCCTTCTCTATTCCTCCCCCCACCCACCAGCAAGGGGCTGGGGGTGCACAGGAAGCTGAAGGGGACACAGCCAGGACAGCTGACCCCAAATGACCTGAAGGATGTTCCATGCCATATGGTGCTATGCTCAGCATACAGAAGGGAGAAAGAAGAAGGCAGGGGGGCATGTATGGAGTGATGTGTTTGTCTTCCCTTGCACCCGGGGCCTCATTTCAGCACAGCCCAGGGTCTGCAAGGCCACAGACCTCTCCAAGCCCGACTCCCTCCATGGGCTGGTGGCCCTGCTGGCCCTCGGGACAGCCCCTTGGCCTGCCAGCCCTTGCAGCACCCTGGCACACCTGTCTAAGTCTCAGTTTGGCATATCACTGCTGAGCAATGGGGGAACAGACTTGTTCCTTCTGGATCTGATTTTCCTCCCTTACAATGCACAAACTTATAGAGCATGTTCAGGGCAAATTCTACTGAATGAAACATTTGATTTATGCAGCTACTAAGACATTCACTGGCTTCCAACACAGCGACTATGTAAGTACAGTTAACTAACACTCCTACCTAAAAATTCTGGCTTGCCATTTTTATTCTTCATTTTTATCCTGATACATCACTTTCACATTTGTTGAGACCAGACAGAGGCACCTGTAAACTACCTTTGACTTCAATATGCACATAGATTCTCAACCTGGCTCTTAAAAACTCTTTATACCTATCCTCAAAGTTGTATTTTTATATTCTTGGACTTGATAAATAGCATGTGTGGTGAGGTGGGAAAGGTGTTCATAATTTCCAGCTGAAGTATTGCCTGGTGAAGTGTCAGCTTGGGTTACATAACTCATATATAAACAGACTTTTTGTGGCTGGTAGGAGAATAATTGGTTCACCTCTTCTATTCCCTATCTCACACAGCTGCATTGGCCTCTTATTTCATTATTCAGTAAAGCTTGCAATGACCACTAAATTCTTTACAAAACAGCCTATGTAACATTAAGAAAAATCTCGTAGATTAAGAAGATAAGGTCAGCATTTAAACTCTAAAATCTCCTCAGGAAGATACACTGTTCCTTGGACAACTACGTTATTCTGAGGTTGGTCAAATCTGAGCCTTCAAGGACACTACCGTGGGAGAAAGGTTAGTGTGGAGCTGAGCTTTTCGCCTGGGAGTCAGAGAGACATTCAGCAGCTGCAAAGCTCCAGAGATCCCTCAGCCAGATGCTGCAAGTGCAGTAGAATGACTTTGTGCATTAGGCATGAGATTTTCTCCCACAGTATTGGGTAGATGAGTTCATGTGGAGAACCAGTACAGGCCGGCCAGTCAGCTGAGAATCCATGCCTTACCTTGCTACACACTAACCTTCCCAGACTAGTAAACAAAACACCCACGTGGTTTAGGCACTGCTGTAATAATGAACCATTACAACTTCCCAGGGAATGAAGTCAAGAGGAGTGCCCTGACAGTAAGGATTCAAGGAAAGGCAGCGAGAGTCCTCTGTGAGCTACTTATTGCATGAACCTCTACAATACCATTAGCTGCTCTTAGAGAGTTTCCTGCTTCCTGTCAGTATGAGAGAAGGCAATGCTGACATGTAGGGAGATGGCACTGTCACACGTAATGTACCCCTATGCATTGTAGCTGTTCAGTCTGCAGGTACCTCCATCATCTCAGGGAATATTCTTAACCTTTCTGGGACAGGATATAGAACAAGAGAGAAACAACTAACCATAGCACTGTGATACCACCCCTTTGATGAGCCACTAACAACTGTTTGTGGTTATTCTTCCCAGCTGAAAGGGCAGGTATAAAAAAAAATCGAAGGTAATATGCTGCCTGACATATACAGCTGAGAATTATTGCCATAAGCAACCCCATGCTGACTCTGCAAAGTGCATATATGCTTCACAAACAGAACATTTTGCCATGAATCCTTCTGGTCCTACATGTTCAAGACTTCTAAAATTTTCACATACTTAAGCATTAGGCTCCTCTAAGCAGTCTTATTCTCCTTTCCCAACTTTTCCACATCACTTTCACCTTTCCCACAGTGCAAAAGAAGGGACCTTTCCCAAGCTTTTCAGCCTCAGACTCGTTTCTGGACTCTCTCCCATTCTCCTGGATGGTCATCCATCCATCCATCCATCCATCCATCCATCCATCCATCCATCCATCCATCCATCCATCCATCCATCCATCCATCCATCCATCCATCCACGCACCCACCATTTCTTAGAGTCTTTTCAGGCTAACTATATCGTACCATTAAAACAGATTTTTAAAAATTACTCTTCAATGATAACTAAGTATGAGGTTATTTTCTTTCTGCTTCTCACGTGGACTTTTATATGTGTATGACTTACAGATTTTTTCATTTTTCACCGAATGTAAAATGAAGGCAATATTTAAATCCCCTCTCTTCTTACTAGCAGTATGAAAGCTAATTAGGGAATATGCAGAACATGTTCTGGAGATGAGCAACATTAAACACATGACTGATATTTATCTAGAAGCAACAGCAATATCAGTAGCAGTACTGACGGCATGAGAAGGAACATACCTATGTAAAGTGCACACATATGCATCTACACAGATATGCTCCTATGCTACTCTGGATCTGCTCTCTTCAGGTGGGGAGCTTCTCCAGAAGAACAAAGGAGAATTCTTTTGTCATTGAATCACCCCTCTCTTGCCTCTCGTTGTGCAAGATTTGTACTAGGATACACTGACAAATCACTAGGAGACAACTTCTTCAGGGTCTTTGTAAATACTACTACTTATGTTACCTGAATTTAAATTTAGGCTTTAATTGATCATTACTCATTTTATGGGAGTTGGGTCTTTTCACCAATTTAGTTAATTTTCATACGCCCATATTAAAAGAGTGGATAGAAAAATATCTCCTCCTGTTAACCTTCAGCTTAAAGCTTAATTTTCTCAAACATTTGAGAGAATAAAATGAAATAGTACAAAAGTCTACAGAATAGGAAATATAAACAGGAGATATCTCTGAGGCCAAGCAAATGTGTGGAAAACCCCAAAGTTTCCTGTATCATTTTCTTGTACTGAATAGCATGTATAGTTTGTAATAGGAAATTATTTTCTCATTCAGGTGTCCAATCAAAACTTATGTGAAGTCCCCCTATCCCAATTCCCCAACTGCATCATAGAGAGCAATATAATAAGGCCCCATTGACAAAAATATTCCTTGATTGCAAGGATCGTCGATATCCTGAAAATGAGTTTTCACAACACTAGAGGTGCACTTCAGCTCACTTTGCCAGGTGTTTGCATTGCAGTGATAATTTCCAGCACTGTGCTGGCTGCTGAATATGGCCCAAAATTGGAATCTCCCCCATAGGAGTATTCAGATTGCATAGGAAAACCTGGGCAAAGCAGAGAACAGACTACCATCACAAAGAACACAGCAGCACATCCTGAATGCAAGCTGCATCAGAGCAAGCATGCAGGAGTCATTTTTACAGCTTTATAGCAGCAGAAGTTTCCAAATTGATACACAGGAAAGCTCAGGGAGAATCTCAGAATCAAGTCTCCTCTCTAGTTAAATCTGTATTTTAGGGGATTCTAGGATAAACACACACAGTGCCTCCTTCCTTTTCACTGGGGTGTTTCCACAAATGCTACCCTCAATCTGAATCTATCTCTATGCCTGAGTTTGATAGAGACTCTCCATCATCCTCAGCAGCTAGTGGGTCCTGGTCTACAGTTTGCTAATGAAGGAAGATTTCCTCCATTCTTCACTGAAAGCACAGCCTAAGCCACTTAGTGCTGGGTTCTTCACAGCCTTTCTTTACTCTTCCTGTGTATGCAAAAGGAGACATAGAGAAATAGGTCAGAGAAAGAGGCTTAGCTCATAAAGTAAAGTACTACATATAAAGTACAGCACTATTTGACCCCTCATAAAACATAGGCACGTGTGGCACTCCAGATGCTGTGCATGAAGCCCTGCAAAGGTGATTGCTCCCACTTGCACTGAGTGCAAGCTGCCCATTCAAAAGGCATCACACGTGAAAATAGCTGCCACACACAGAAGCTACTGCCACTTCCTTTACTCTGCTCTTCTTTGGTAATCAATGCTTCAGCTGCCCACAGTTTTAAAAGGGTGATGAGGGAAGGCATTGTCCTAAAGTAAGAGTGAAGAAAGGAAAATCTTGTTTCTGAGTGTGTTATGCTGTGAGGACACCAAGCAAATTGCTCCTAGTTACAATTACTTTAGTAAGCTGGCTGTGCCAGAGTACCAGAGAAAAAATATCACCTGAACAGAGACTTGCTCTTGATATCAATTCATTGACAGAAAGTTGAATTTTACTTTCTGCTGCCAATTATCCCTTACATAACCAAAATAATTTCTTCTTGATATGATCGTAACAGTTTTGACAGTGTTCCCTTCTCCAAAGTCAAGATGACTAAAAGCAAACAGTGATTTCAGACACCCTTCCTTCCAGGTATCTGGTTTGAATGATAGGAAGCTTGATTTTTCAGCAGCAACTTAAAAAAGTTTCCAAAAAGTAGAAGCTCTCAATTTGAGCAAACAACAGTTGATGCTAAAAGTACTAGCCACATTTGAAAATGTCAGCCCTTGTGTTACAGGAAAATGATGACAATCAGCTACAAACTATGTTGGAGGTTTTTGGTTTTTTTAAAACTCATGATGCTAAAAAAGGCTTTACTTGATCATTACCCATTTTATGGGAGTTGGGTCTTTTCACCAATTTAATATGATTACTCCTGTTTTCGCAAAGATTTATTCCCTAGTAAAGGCAAGGAGTCTTGGGCTTATTTGTGTAGGCAGCACAAATCCAGACTGCTTCCCATTCCCTAAGGCACAGCTGTACTGCTGATATCACTCTCCTGCACCAGCTGCAGGAGCACTAATCCTCAAACTGTCAGTGGAATATAGACACCCCGGTGCTGTCCATCCCAAGAGCCCTGCAAGGAGAAGTTTGATCTGACTGGGTCTGCGGGTTGCTCGTTCTGGGAGCCATAGCCCGTTGCATAATGAAGCAGCACCGTATGTTTATGTACCAGACCTTCCTAAAAAAAGTGAGCATTGCCCTTAATCACTGGTATTTATGATTCATAAAGAAATGGAAGAAATGTGAATAAGGAATATGTGACAAGAACAAAAGATGTCTGTGCCCACTGACATTGTCGGTAGAATCCTGCTGTCATTGCACTCCACTGGGACTTCAGGCCTTGCTTAATGCAGCCTGATTGCAGCTGTGTCTGCTTTGGTTTCCTGAAAGAACTTGCAAGTCTAGCATGGTAACTTGTCATCTGCAAGCCAGGAGTTTTATTCACAGTTTGCTAGAAGCCACATTAAATAGCAACATCAGTCTGGAGATCAGCTTCTGCAGCAATGTTCTTATCCTTAAGCCTGTGCAGATGGGTGATTCCCTGTGTGCTTGCTTTAATGGCTGTGCTGCTGAAGACACTAATATCCTAAGACATATCTCTCCGGGGGGCTCTTGATATGAGAGTAAAATGAAATTTGTGTCCAGTTTGCCAGGGCCTCACTAGTGCCCTAACAGCAGGATGCTGTATTAGAAAGACACTCTTCACAGGTGCACCTTTCACAAAAAGACTGTCAGAAAAACCTGAAACATAGGCATCATTTAACCAAGCTCATAAATAGCAAATTCTCCAAACAACTAGAAATATTTATGCTTCCTATTTTCTTGGAGTTCAGGAATCTGTGGCTTTGTTACCAGTGCCGCCTGTGAGGTTATTGAGAAATTAATTCTGTCAATGTGTACAGACAGAGCTTTGCTATAAAAATGCACCCAGATACTATGTATTTTGTCTTCTTTTCCTCCCTCCAAGCACTGTGCTAACAATATGACTCTTTACTATCAGCGCAACTTGCGATTATGTAGTGATAAGCAATCCACACTCAATATGCCATCCTATTAGGCAGTGTTAAGTTATTACAGGTCGCATTGCTAAGCCTAAATAAGACCTGACAGAAAAGCTCATTAAATCTGAAAAAATACTCAAATGAAAAAAAAAAAGAACCCTTTTCCTTTCTTCCCCCCTAACTAGATTGAGGTACTTAGCTCAAAGCTCCCAATCACCTTTGTGAGAGAAGCCTCCTGGGGCACAGGAGTCCCTCACAAAAGGGCTCTACGATTACCAGCATTGGATTAGCACCAGTTGCATGGGTCCCTTCCCTTAGCTGACCCTGAAAGGAGTGGGAAGCTAATGTAGTAATCCCTCTTCCAGACCCTTTGGCTTTTATGGTCTCGTGAGCAGGCCTCCAATCCCTGGAGCACAGATGACACAGAGAATTCCTTTTCATTCTTGCTAAATATAGCACCTTCCCACTAATTTTCCCAGCAGACAAACACAACTTATAGTGGCTTCCCTGCTTGCTACACTTGTCCTACATCCCATAGACCAAATGACAGACTAAACCAGTAATGAAGAAGTTGAAATGTCAGCTTATGCCACTCCTTGATTCACTGTTTGCCCTAGAGAGAGGGTTTCATCCTGTAGGGAGCATACCCAGTAATCAAGTTAAATGACAGTATTAAACCATCCTGTCTTCTGTCCTGGATATTTGTCCCTCCAGTGACATCCCCATATCATTGTTCTAACTTATATGTGCAATTAGGTACTCTCAGCAGCAAAACCCCCCAAAAAACAGGGCTTGTTCACATTCACCACAGGCTGTTGTCTTTACCACACAGATTTAAATAGAAAATTAAACATCAGGACTGGTGAAGGGAATACATGATCCCTTTTCATTGGGTAAAACTTTTACTCATTTTAATTCAGTGTAGCTATAGGCCACCAAGGCTACTGAAACCATTGTCTAATTCCTGCAGCATTTGGTCTTCACTACAAAGTGCAAGGAGTCCTAGTGATACACGCAATAATGTGTCTTCATCTCACAAAGTGTTTTAAGCTCCTGGTGAATGATAAGCAACTAAGTAATCCAAATCAAGTCATCAGGATTAGGCAAATGCCTAAAGTTAAGTACCAATGTGTTTTTCACAATTGAGGCTCAGGGGAATGCAGCATTGTTGTTCACATGTTCAGTCTAAAGCATGAAAAGAAAATCTGGATTTTTAAAATCCTTTTTGATATTTTGAAGTAAGTTGGTATCTTGGCTTACTGAAGTCATAAGTATATTGCTATATGCTGGATGTGGATGGGAGAGGATTTTCAGCCTAGTGGCACACGCAAGTTACTGGTTAGTCCAGACAGGAAGGCTCTGATAATAGCAGCAATGGGATCCTGTGTCCTGGAGATTCTCCCAGCAGATAATCAGTTACACTCATG
>VZRN01004254.1:1197280-1212280 GCA_013397935.1 Dasyornis broadbenti | reverse complement strand
TTAGTTGATTTAGTTACTCAGTGTCTGTAAGAAAAGTCTGTAAGATTTTCTTATTCTATGTCTGACTATTTGTTGTGTAGGCAGATCTGTGGTTTCTAGCTCTCTAGTTGCTGAACTAACAAATACAATAATTTTCAGACTTTGCCCTCTTGAGCCAAAGCAATAGTCTATAATGCTTGTGATTTTAGCAACCTATTTAGAAGTTAAGGAAGCAGAACAGAAAAAAACACCGCAGTATGAAGAATTAAAGGTAATTTCCATTTTAATTCCAAACTGCTTGGAATTGTGTTGTGTGAATCCTAACCTAATAATAAATGGATGAGATTTAGAGGTTCAGCTTGAATACATTCTCACAGCTGCTCACATGGCCCAAGCTGCAACACCTTCATGTCTCTCCCAGTTCCTGCTTTTTGACCTGAATCAAGATCTTTTGCCCCATTTCTCCCCAGATGCAATTTATAAATGGACAAAACTTGCTACTTGTTTTTGGCTCGTAATTCAAGCTTATTCCTGCCTATCTTCATCCCATCAACTACCTCTTTTCTACCACAGCAAACACAACTATTGCAATTTTAAGGCCCTGTATAGTTATGGATTCCCCACAAATAATTTCTTCTGCATCAGCTCAGTGCCAGTAATGGCAGCTCCCATTCCTCCTCAACCAAAGTTTCCTGGAAGTACCTTTATGCTATTTAGCAGTCTGCTCCTTATGATTCAGAGGAGTTTTTCACCAAGTTTACACAGCCATTATTTCATATTCCTTCAGCCCTTTTCCTGAAACTTACCTATGCTGTGATCCCGATAAAGAACTCAACAGTAGATTTTGTGTGCTGACTTGTATCTATTATGCTAATGATAATAATTTCCCTGTTATTTGATGCTCCTACATTGTGTTGCATTCACCTATTATTCCTTGTCGTGTTCACAGAGACTCCCTGAAAAATCACTTAACTCAGTGTGAAGACTCTCATTGCTTTCAAAGGTTTTGGATCAGGTTCCTGAATGATCAGTCTTTCCATTTGATCGTACAGTAGGGGCCCTGTCCAAGTAAATGGTAAAACTGATTATATTTTAGCCTTCCTCCAACCTGCATCTGGATAGTAGACTCTTCTATTTGGTCATGGGGGAATGGTGAAGACCAGCCACTGAACACCCCTTTTTCCATTTAGAATTAAATTGAATATAAGAGAAGGGAAGGGGGGTTGATCTTTAGATTGTTTTGAGGACACTGAAGCTTTGTTCCATGGCAGATCTCCTTTTACCCTAAATCCATGTGACTTACTCTACTCTAAATATTCTCTTAGGTACCCAACTGACTTTGAAATAGAAGCACCATCCATGCGCATTTGAAATCCAAAACCTCTACTGGACCTAGATTTTTACCAAGACCTAGCCCAAAATGGCAACAAAATAGCTTCTTAAACTAAGAGCACAATTAGCCCCGTTTCTGCTGGCGACCTCATTAAGTGCAGCGTTGTAAGACCATGCAGAGTCACAGAAATTTCTATTTGAGTTACAACACTGACTCCATATTTCTGCATCAAATAATTTGAACAAAATGTATACTTAGACGTCAGTGGAAAAATGGGAGGCCCCTATGCCAAGATACACAGAGGACCCACTTCTACCACCTCCTGTTCCAGGCAGAAGTGACCCAGAAAGGTCCTCCTTATCTCCCTGTCAACCATCAGAGAAAGAATAGCAAATTTTAAAATCATTTCTGGAAGAGTTTGCAAGTTGGCACAAGAGCCTGCAATGGTTCTAAACCTTTAACATTATTTTAAGGCTATATTTAAATATATATGTGTCATTTAAAATAACTCACATGCCCTCCTCCCATTTGCTATTATTCATTTCAGCACCGATGCAACAGCCAAATGGTTTACCAGCCTGTGTCGCTAACACTTGCATAATAACTTGAGATCTCACAACCCCTCTATTTATCAAGCAACAATGTTACCAAAAATAACTATATGCATAGCTATAAGGGGAGTTGGGGAGGGGGAGAGGGGGAAAGGGGATGAGGAGATTTGTCAATACAATTTGAAACCTGCAATAAAGAGCTAGCGTTGAAGCTTTCACAGTGTGTAAGTCACTTTTCCTGATAGGCACTTATCACAAGGTGGAGCCAGAAAAAGAGGGGCTGTGCAGGCCCTTGGAGAGGCACCACGACTGCCAGGTCAGCGTGCGGCTCCAGAGCCGTGCCACTGCACCTGTCACTGTGAACCAGCAGCGAATAGAATGGGGGAGATGTCTCAGGCAAGGTCCACAATATCAATGTAACAAACCCACAGAAGCCCCTTGCCCTCTGCACCTTCCCAAACCAGCAGTAGTCATTATTTCCCTTGCTAGCCACCTATTCGTAACACCACTATTCACAGCAGAATAATGTGCTTTAGTGCAAAATGGTTTTAGTGCAAAATACAGGAGGTTTATAAAGAAGGACTGTTGCTGTTGTGTCCCCTGTCCACTCACTGTCCATTTACTTTTCTCATGCATGTGTCTCTGTGTCTGTGTCTGTGTGTGGCATTTCTTTTCAAAGCCTCAGCATTCCTGGGGGTGGGAGGGAAGAAGGAAGGGAGGCAGCAGCTCTTTAGAAAGGCTGCTTCATCTGTGAAGTTTACAAAATACCATCAGCATTGCTGAACTAATGAATAACAAGAATGTGTTGTCTCTAGCTTTTATGCAGACTGTTTTGAAAAGATTCAAAACTGTGTGGGACCTGCAGTGTTGATCTGCCTATTCCAGGTACAGCTTCAATGATTTTATCTCAGCTTGGAACACAGAGTGTGTTCTGATACTAATACTGATAAAAGCATAAAGGCTGATGCCATCTGCCATGGCAACTATCAAGATGGCAGCTGCTTTTCATCAGCTTTATCTGAACTTTGTGTTAACGGGAATTCAGACACTGTGGGTGCATTTTCAAAAAGGACATAAAAATGATAGCACTCCTCTGAATAAAACCAATTCATCAAATATCAACCTACTCTCATCTCCTTTATCTTCCTGGTAAGAAAAACGAAAAAGGGGGAAAATTCCATGTGTGCTCTCTTTAGATCACCTTGTCTCTTTATCAGCCCTGTCTCTGATGCCAGTGGTATTAGATGCTTCCACTCACACAGCAGCAGCAGCAGCAGCAGCAGGGCTGTAACCCTAAGAGGCTCTGACTTTGAATCCCAGCACTGGCATCACTGCTACAAATGGGATTCAAATGTGCAGTGTCTGAGGGCAGTGCAATCAACAAAATAGCATGCTAGTGTACACAGCCTACCACAGGTAATAATAGAGGCTTTTCCCAAAGAAAGGGAAAAAAAAAAAAAGAGAGAGAAATAAGGGGGGAGAGGAAAAAGGAGAGGTAAAAATGAACTGGCAGTAATTCTAAAGGGCGCTTTTTATTTCCTCAGCAATGGTTTACAGCAGGTACACCATCCACGTTCATTAGCAGGGCTAGAACATGACAATTCACTACAGAAAAGATGCTAATTGCAGCACGCAAGCTTTGTGTTGCTGGCTATAAAAGCATATATGAAATATAAATATAAGACGGTAGTATACTAACATATTAGAATGCTGTTACACTTCTACTGATTTTGCTATTTTCCAGAAGGTTATTTTCCCTGATTTTTTTCCTCTGCTAATTAAATCTTTATTTGATTTATTTTTTTGGTTTAACTTAGCATCTGGCTCTATCCTTCTCAGAATGAATTTTATTGAATTTTAAGTAGATATAGATATATAATGGATGTATCCAAACAACAACCAAAAAAAAAAAAAAAAAAACAAACCTCAATGATGCTAAACTATACCTATAGTGTAATCCAAAAATTTACAAAACATGTTCTCAAAAGTGTTTGGTGCTACTACAGATTGCTTTGGCAAGAAAGACTGAAATTCTTGAATATTAGTGAAAGCCTAATTAGAAAGCTGAATTAGACACAGAAAACAAGTTTGACATAGAGAGGACAAGGACCAGAGACAGGACTGTGCAAAATACTGAGTGACTTCAGCTTTCCAAGAAGTCAGTGGCAGCTGAGGGAGCTCTCTGGCACCGCAAGTCAAGCCCCAAGGGACAGAGTTGACTTGAAGCAAGAATAGCAGACCAAATAATCAGCTATTGTAAATCAGCTTAGCACCACAGCAGTCAAAGCTAGGGTCTGAGCTGGGCCAAAGGCATGGCAGCTATTTGGCCCAGAAGATCTCAAAGGTAATAGGAAGCCACAGATCCACATCTAAATTAAAATTATGAACTGTATTAGTAATAAAGCCATCAATTAGAAAATATTTTTGTTACTTCTCAATATTTGCATCCGGAAACAATATTACTAAATAGCTGATTCTGCCACAGCAACATGGTTGTTGGAAGTTAGAAAGGAGAGAAATGGCTGAGTCTTAGAAAAGACACTATTACATTTTCCCTCTGCAATCCACCATTTCAAATATGCACTCATTTTCCCTTTCTGTTGTTATGTACTAAACGAGGCTGGTAGGCAGGGTAAGACAGCCTACATTTTCAATAATGTGAAAAGCAAGAGGAAAAAAAAATAGTGTGAAACCCCCAAGCTTTCTCAAGATTTTGTTTCCCAGTGCTTCCAATCCAACCCAGGTCCTCGGTTCCTGCTGGGACAATGTAGAGGCACTTAAATTAAGGCAGTTCTTTAAATTCAAGTTAATTTCATTTCAGCAAAATTCTTGGCTCTAAAACTAAAACGTAAAAAATGATAGCTGATATCTTTGTTTAAGGTCTTGTAGGGTGATGAAAAGCTGCAAGGTCAAGAAGACCACCACACTATTGTCTTATTGTCTTCCTCCAAATTATGTTTTAGATGCTTCTGAACATTGAGGAATTTGAACGACTGAAACTTTTGTAATCCTTACTACAGGGACAGGAGATTTCTCATCTCAGAGTCATCAGTTCCACAGCATTTTTAAGCACTAAAAACATTTTATTTATTTTAAGCACTAAAAACCAAAAAAAAAAAAAAAAAAAAAAAAAATCCTTTCCACTAAAAAAAAAAAAAAAAAATATATCCCTTGCACTAGAAAGTAACAGCAATAAAACAAAAGCACAGAAAAAATTGAAACAAGTAAAGCATAAGCAGAACTGACACTATGCAGACTTTTAGGATGCAATTCTGTATCTGAAAATGTCAATTCATCTCTCCCCTGTGCAAGAACATATTATTAATGTTTAATGCCTACAGCAAAAGATAAACACTTTCTGGAATGGGGTGAATGAAAGTGTACACAGAAGTACCACATTGCTCTGTAATGGTGACTCTTCTTGGGAGCTACAAGGGCAGTGATTTTCAATAAAAAAAGCAACAGGGAGACTTTTAACTTTTACCAAAAGAGGGATAATTCCATTCTCTAAAAAACCCACCTTCATAATTCTTCTCATTCTTTATTAACTCTATGGCTTTACATTGCCATCTATAGCTTTTATCATTAGAAGGCAATCAGAGTTTTGCCATTAATTTCCAGGCAAGTAGGAGTTGTGAAAAATGTCATAGCATCTGAAACTTTTTGTCCAACACAAAGACATGCACGGGGAGATGCAGTCCTCAGATTAAAATGTCCGGAGAAGACCTCCACCAAACTTGTGGCAGATAAAACACTAAGAAAGCAGTTTAAGAGAGAAACAATTATTCGCTATGCAAATGGATCATAAGCAGCTGATCAGGAGGCCACATTCAGAATAATGGGTACAACACTGAAAACAGCATTGCAGAAACTTAAAAGGTACAGGAGAGGATGGCAAAAACTATATGAGAGCTCAAGGCCCTGAATTATGTGAAACTTTTGAAACAATTTCTTCATGATCTTCAGTAAGGAAAATAAACAAAATAAATACAGGTAAAAGCAAAGAAAAAATGAGACCTCCATTACCTAAGAGATTGTCAAGCTGGTAAAATAAAGTCAGTGAGAAATAAGCTATTAAAAATTGTATGATTAAACTGTGTTAAACTCCCTATGGAAGTCAATGGAGTTTGCTACCAGCTGACTAGATTTGCAGAGTTGTTCCTGGAAGTGGGATTTTTCAAAGGATGGAAGAAAAAATATATGGGGCATGTACATTAAATACTACACATTGCACAATCTTTACAAATTTTAAAGCAGTTAGATAAGTATTTGGAAAAAAAATCTGATAACCGTTTTGCTAGTAAAATTATTCTGAAATCATTGGGACTTGGTTGAGAATAGTAGGGGGACTAGACCTGTATGATGAAAGTAAGTATGGACAATTCTATTAAAAAATAACACGACCCATAGACACATAATCACCTGCCAGTCACAATGCCCTAACACCAAAACACAAGCTGCTTCAATATATTTCATATGGCTCCAATGGGCCAAATCTTCAGTGGGATTTAGGTAACCATCTGCATTCTTTTGCACCTAAATGGCTTTGAAAATATGGTGCGACTGGCCCAGGTCACTCCTGGGTGATATGTGATGACATATGACAAATATATGATTTGTCTTGAAAGCATGCTCCTTAGCAAATATAAAAAGTGCAGTAGTACATGGACACAAAGGACTGAGTGAGCTTTGAATTAACACAGATTTTATAGAATTTTGTGGTTAAATTTTGAGATTTTGAGAAGCAGCACTGAGGTGTTTTTATTAACGCATTGATAAATTGTAGTTATGTTTACTTTTTTCCTCATTTGAACTTTCAAATTGTAAGATTCAGTGCAAAATGCAGGTTTGGAGAGGAAACAGCCTGCAGTTCTCTGCAGTATCTCATCCTTTCACATAAAGTGGCCTTTGACCTCTGCACCTCTGCCCACAGCCTTACACAATGTCAGGTCTGTTTCCACACAGCAAGGAGTCCCCTTCCTGTTCAGGGGGACTATGTGAACAAGGAAATATAAAATATTGCTCTCCATCTTTAATAACGGCTAAACTAAAAAAATCTGATGCCTGGCATTAGAACTATTTTGACATATTAATATCACATTGTAACTGTGCCACCAAAGAGAGGGCTCTGCATGATCCTGCACTTCAATCAGTCTGCAGTTGTAATGGTCTGGTAAAGGAGTCTCCATAGTCACACCGAAATTACTTTCCCCACCCTCATCTTCTATTGTAATGGCTCTGAAGCAGGGTCTTCACAAATGTGCCTTGCAGTCATCATTCATCATTGCAAAACTGGTATTCTGCTAAATAAACTTTCTGGGACTTTTTAAATGTGATGTGAACTCATCATTTGAGCAAACTGAAAGTCAGTTTGACATGGAAAAACATGACGAGAAGGAAATTGGATAGCTGTTTTGCAAATACAAATACTGGGACTGCTATGAAACCTTTATAGTTGTCATGGCCTAAGTCCACTTAAAGGATTAATAACTTAATCCTGAATTCTTTTTGCAGGGGAGATACCCAAGTATTCCACATATTTTATTTAAAATAAAATATTCCACAGCTTATTTTGTGGTTTGGGGGTAAAAAAACAATGGTGAAAACATAAGTGTGTTACTGGTCACTGAATATACTACTGAGCAAGCTCCTCCTCATATATATGCTCCTTGTAAGAGCATGACTGCAGTGGCTCTGAAGCTGGACAGATTTCCCCCTTGGCCTTCATCTAGAGGAAAACAACTTGTTTTAGTTCATGAAACAGATTTCAAAGATCTCTACCTACATGTTTCAAGGAACAAGTAACTCAACTTTCTAAGAGAGATCGACTTTATCTGTATCTTGTCCATATGTGTGCTACTGAAAAATAAAGCAGAGAGTATGTAGTAGAATATCAACACTTATTCTATGTTTATCTGATTTGGACACTATTCTGCACAAAATCTCTCCTTAAGCAGTCCAGAACTTATTCAAAACACACTAAATTTAATTAATCAACAGGTGCTCTGCACTGGGATAAGGTCACCTATGTAGGACCTTGCAGATCAGCTGTTCCAGGATGTTTCGCCTCACTACTTTGGTCTGTTCCATCACAGAAGACTACCAGTGGATTTTTTTCTCTCTTATGTTCCTTCCATGCTGTGTTTTCTAAGGAAGAGGTCTCTGGGTTTTTACTTGGGTGCATTTGAGAGGAGAATCAGATACCACTGCTGATACTCAAAGGTGTTTCTAAAACAGATCTCAAAATCTCAGCGCAACTCCTGCATAAAACCTCCAAATACAGCCTCTATGAGCCAAGACTGAGTTGTAATAGAGATGAGAGCAATGTTGTAACTCAGTAGAAACGGTGGGTAAAAGCCAGCGTTACTGCTGTTCCACATCGAGGTCAGGGACCATGCTCCAGGGACCATGCTCCAGGGACCAGGCATGGTCCCTCTCCATGAGTGCATATGGAAAGATCATGGTTGGTCCTACAGCACAGAGGATCATAGCCTGGACTTGCTTTTCTCAGGCACTGCATTTGAAGGGTGATGGATGATCAAAAGGGAAAGCAAGTAGAACAGCATTCAGCTGTGTGTAGGAGACTGGACTCTTCTCACCTTCAGCCCTTACAGTGACTGTGCAGCCTGTGCTTGGGCTGAATTGAATCATCCTGACTCAAGGGCAGCGAGCCCTCCCTTCACACATTTGAATACATAGCCCAGAATACCAAAGCATGAAGAATAAAAGTAGTAACTTTCCACAGTTTTTGAGGAAATGGTGCTGTTGGTAGCAGAGTAGGCTAACAGTAACAGGAGAAAAAAAAGAACAAGGGCAGAATGCGCTATTCCCACAGATAATTTGATCGCATCCCAGGAGCGCAGAGTACTTGATGTTACCTCAGGTTTCAACAGGGTTTTTTTGGCATTCCTGGAGGAGACAGCATAGTGAGTCATGACTCACACCACCTGCTCACCTGAAAACTGCCACAGCCTGCCACAGGGTTTAAAATCAATAAGTGTTTGTGTCTTTAGGTCACAAACATTTTCTGTATAATTTACATAAAGAGTCTGCAACAGAAGGAAAAAGAAAAATGATCAGACTCTCAAGTTATTGCAAAATAATTGAACAATCAAGAGATCTTTCACCTGTTAAAATGCACAGAAAAAGTAGAAGTTATTTCTTTTTACTGGTAGAGATCACGCTGGGTCTGGAATTTAAGATACAGATTGATTGATCTCTTTAATCTAATATTTGTTCATGGGGAGGCTGTTATCTTTATTGTGGTGACACCTGCTAGTGTCGTTATAGTTAAAGGCTTACTGTATTTCTATTATAAATACCAGGTTGGGGTTTAATATATCAGCAGGTTTGTACTGCACTGGGCTAAACACTGGCCTATGAGTTGTCAATCCTAAGGCCCACAGGCAATTTTTTAAAGCCCAAATCTGATTCCGTTCAGGGCTTTTTTCTCTAATATAATTGCTAAAATACTGAGGGAGGAAAAAACAGTTGAAGTAGCATGGATTTCACAAAGCAGCTGATACAGAATCTCACTCTCAAAGCTTTATATTCAATACAAATTAAAATCAATGTGTAAAGATGTTGTCACCTGCCTTGACAAACAGGCAAAAAAACCACCCAGAGATGTAGTTTCAAGTGATGTGACATATCTCATGCTCTACTGAGGCCAGTTTGAGCCACCCTGCTAATATAAAGCAGTCCGAATGCCAGCAGAGCTTGCTGCTTTAGGAGCACTCTGCATAAGGGACTGCTCCAGAGGCACAGGCGGCTGCCTCATATGCACTAACTGCTGGTGGAGGGGTAAGCAACAGTCAGGAAAAAATGAGTAAATGTTCCTGTTTGTTGAAGAGGGTGAAACGTTTGCTGTGCAGTTTAGTTGAGTTTGAATCGCAGCACTGGGGGTAATGCTGCGTCGCTTGGAGCAGAGTGGTGTCAGTCGGGGCATTTCTGGGCATCGGCAGAGACTGTAAATGGGGGTTGACCTAGGGCTGCTCTGCCCTCTGTGAGAAACTACAGCAGCAGTTAATTTAATGTCACAGAAGGGTAACAAAGGCACTCTGAGGCTAATTTAGTGCATCTTTCTAAGAAGTGGAATAAATTATTTTAGCAAATCACCATGCTGACATGGAAAATACTACTTCCAGGACAAGATCTAGATTTCTTACTTTACTCCATTTTTTCTCTTTAACTTTAATTTTCTAAGTTTCTTTCCACTCCCATATCAGTTTTCACAGCTCCACTACGTGCGTTTCCACTGTCTCACTCCATTTCTGCACAGCCCACTATCCTCTGTCTTTTTACAGAGATGAGCAGGTCTCGAATATGATAATATGACACATGGTAAGAAATTCTCTCTAAAAAGCTGGCACCTACATTCTCAGTAGAAATCACGTGTGCTTATCTCACTTTCATACACAGTGTGGGTGCTGGTGTGCATGTGCCCACACAGATTCCTTGGGCTAATATCCAAAACTTACCCCCTCCCTCGGATCTTCCTCTATTTTTAACTCAGACACTCCAAATACAGACTTGAGCCTGAGGTTTCCCCTAAACTGGCTACTTCTAAGGATCACTCCCCAAACTCCTCTCCACAAGCCTCCTCTGGTCCTGGCACCTGAATTGGTGCTTAGCAGTCCTGCCCGATTTTCTGTCAGGATGAGTCAGACACGGGACTTTATCATCATGCAGGTCCTAGCACACCATTTGCCTTTGTACATGTATCTACAACTAAATACATCCATTTTAAACTCAAAACACACAAAACTGGGGAACAAAATGACACCATCTCTGCAGAAAATGTCATCTTCCTTTATCACCCCTACAACACAACGTTTCTCCGTAAAGGGTGGATGAAATGGGAGAATATCCCACCCTATAGAATCTATTATCTTGTCCTACCTCTAAATGAAATAGCATATTCTTCCCTGTCATTTTTATGGTTTTATATATACACATTGGTCACACGCCTGTGTTTTTTATGTTCCAACTGACAAACCAGCTTTTTACATGCCTTTTACCTTGTTCTCGATCTTCAGATTCTTCATGTAATTTCTACTTCTCCAGGAATTTCACCAATTCATCACAGTGAACATGGTTATTTTTTAATTGCTATCCATACTGTAGTAAATATAAATGACAAAAATTATCAAACATATGTTGCCTAAGTTGTATAAATATGCATATATGTTAAAGATGTGGTAGCAGGCAGGTGCACAGGAAATCTTCATAAAGTTAACAGCTACTGCAGCAATAATAAACTGATGTTACCCTTTCAAATGCTAGTCAGGATTTTGCAAGCATTAGCCACCACCGTGTGATTTGAGCAGTGCCACTAATACAGATATAGTCAAGCTGGCAACTTGTCTCTCCCCCCGGCCCCAGTCTCCCCCTTTTTTCTCACAAAGAAATAGAATGAGTTTATTAAAGTATAGATGCCATTTTCATCTCGCAACGTTAACTGTGTTGTCTGTATCCCAAAGGTACTGAGCCAGTCAACGCAAACAGCTGTGCCACCTACTTGCAACAGTTGTACACCCACCACAAAGCACGGGTAGGAGGAGCAGGTTAAAGCGAACCGTAAAGCTGCTGCTGTACCTCTCTTTGCAGTTTACCCATTAGCTCGAGGGAAATTTCATCCCTTTGGAGAATATGCATTGTATGTAGAGCTCGTAGAAGAGAGTATTCTTTTCCTCTCATCTCCTATAAACCACCTACTGCATTTTTATGTTCTACAATCACATACACCAAAACAGTGTTTAGCAAATTAACATCAAGCTAAATAAAAGGCATATCAACCAACTTAGCAGGCAGCTTTTAGATGCTTCTCTACTGAGGATGTTGAGTGATCCGTAGGCTGAGAGCAGTATTTCCTTCATATTCTCATTATTTGATTCGAGTTCAATTGGATGAGTTTCACAGGAAAATTAATTCATTTTCACAAGTTTTATCAGTAGCCCTGAACTGTTATGTAGCACTGCAACATGAAGGAACAAGGCAAGCTCATGGAGGGAGACACTGATTCAGCACACCTCCAACGGCAGCTGCACCAGCGAGATTTCTGTGCAAATGACAAAACTGCCCTTTCACTCCATGCCTTCGTGAGGAGAAGCCCTGGCTGCAGAAACTCGGTGCACAACCACAGACAAGTGCATTGTGTGTTTGTGTATGCACAGAGGTGTGTGTGTTGGGGAGGGAGGGGGAAACACACGGTTGTCTCTGTACAAGCGCAGCGGATTTTTGGTCTCCACTGCAGATAGATGTGCATGGTTCGAATTCTGTGAGAGTCAGTGGAAAAAACATCTCCCCTCTCTCAGGGCTGAAGTCTTGCTCATTGTAGGCCAGATACAATGTATGAGTTCAGCATAGGTTTTGTGTCAGAGATGAGACGTGACAAGATGCAAAGAAATAAGAGAAGTCACACATGTACATGCATGCAAGAATACAGTCAGGCACTTGTCCAGTACTTCTAAAGGTCCTGCTACCTCTAACACTAACAGTATCTCACAAAACAAGATACTAGACCAAGACTTCCCTACATCATCATTGCATTAACATACACAGCACAAACAAAACACCCACAGTTTTCCAAAGTTATGTTTATTTGAGGACAGATCTACATATCAGTGAATGTCTAGACCTTGTAATCCTGATCCTCTGATACAATAACAGGAGCACAATCAGTGCTAAGTATTCATTTAGAAAAAGAAATACTTTTAACTACAGCACAATTAGTTGTGATCTTCTTTCTCTCTCTTCAATATAATTAACTAGGGCTTTATCTTACCATTATCCTTCTATGCACTAGGGACTCAATCTAGGATTTTTTTCCTCACAGGACTCTAATTTACTCTTATCTTTTTATATTAATGTAGTTATATTGTCACAGAGGTAGTAGCTAAAACAGAGATGCAGAGAGAAAATTTCAGTCACTCCTGAATCTACTCGAACCCAAAAACCTTCGACTAGGGAAGTGTTTCATCACCCAGTTCAAACCTTTCAGGGGTCTGGTTTCCCTGTCCCTGGAGTGTAAGCAGGGAAATCCCACTGCTCAGAACAGTTCCATTTTCACATTCAAATCACATTAGAGTTATTAACAAAATGTTTGTCTCGCTTTTTCTTGTGAGCACTGATGACCATTTCTGATCTTCTGGGAAGTAATTTCCAGCAACACTCACTGGTATATGACCGTGCACAACATTGCTGCAGCAGGAATCCCTGTATAAATTAAAAAGTGAGACTAAAAACATGCATGGGCCAGGTAACTAAACCCCAACGTGCTTTATTTCTGTCTTGTCTGCACCGTGCTATGTTCTGCTGTCAGTATATGTTTTCCCAAAGCTATGCTATATTCAGATTTCTCACTGTCAAGGAAATTATTGTGGCTAAAATCCCTTCCCCACACACCCCAAAACTTACTGCTTAGTGCAACAATTACAGTCATTCACACCACACTAATCTTTAAGTTATACTGTTTAATGCAATGACAGAAAAGGATGATAAGTTGAAAAGCAGGAAAATTTGGAGTTGCAGCATTCAGGTCTGCAGTGATACACACCCTCAGCAAGACCAAATGAGCAATGCTCCTAACTAAAGCAAAGGGCCTGACCCAATGATCATCTTCAATTCAAAAACACCTGCTGTGCCTTTTCTTACAATGACCTTCTGAGGGTGGCTTATCGAAGCATCAGCCTTCCTCGACTGACATGTAACCACTATAATACTACGTAATGATCACACGAGACATTGTTTAAATTGACAAAGGTCAAGAAACTCAAGAGGACCAAAACTCAAGACCTGACCTCTAATTTTATAAACAAACAAGGAAACATTTCTAGCCCTTGCATTTGCAGTTCACTGCCCTTTCACTGGAGTAAAGGACTGAGGGTATACCTGGGGGCATATAAAGTCAGATCCATCCCCCTGTCCTTCTTCCATTCTTGGGGAAATACAGCTAAGTCTCCTCAATGAAGTCAGGAGTGTTTACGTATCTATTCTTTTAAGTCTAGAAGGAGTATATAAAATAGGTCCATCATAGCTCTTAATATCTTCTTCGCAGGTATTATCTAAACTCCAGGGAGACGAACCCCTGATGGTCCAGCAAAGGATATTGAAGAAACTGACTATGAGTTTTTGAGTCCCAAAGTATCTTAATGTACCCCTACCTCGAGGCAAATGATCCTTCTGCCATACCAAACATACCAAACACCACAGTGACTGCTCCAAAACCAAGTTGTGTTTGCCATTTTAGCCCACATGCCAGAAGTTCCAGAGGGTCCCAGTCCAGCTGCTAACCCCTCTTGCCTTTGCTGGTGAACTGCTGTACCTCGCAAAATCCAGGCAGGACATTTATAGGAGGGGTGGTAAGCAGAGGATTACTGTCAACTGTGAACACTCCATAACTGAGATCAAGTTGAAGTGAGTACCCATAAAATAATATTTCCTGCAGCATTCACTTTAGTCATGAGGACCTCATCATGAGACCTGTCCAGTCCAAGTCCCTGGGCAAAGGTTTTTTTACTTTCAGGTGCAGATTACAGAGAGCTTTTTTTGTGTGGCTGCAGGCATACTCAAGTATCAACTCATATAGTCACATATCAGCAAATGAAGATTTTGTAGGAGAGGAATGTGCAGGGAGTCACTGGGAACCACTGACCTCAGCAGTTCTCTTTCAGGATACTTCCCTGTTCTCTCGCTATATAACTCCATCTTTCTCCTTACTAAGGGAATGATCCCCTCCAAAACAATACACATAAATAGAAGCTCAAGCAGCAAGACCAAGTAGTCACAATTAATTCATTTTAATATGATCTAGAAACAAACAAATACAAACCTAAGCCTTAAAGATAAAGAAAAGCTTATTTTTCCATATGACAATGCTCAGAAGGAATATGAGAGGGACTTAGACAAATGGACTAGCTCCAAATAATAAAGTACCAGTTTAAGCAAAAAGTACAGGCCAAGATTACAGCAAATTATATACCCCTGTACCTAAGCAGTATTCACACTCTTGAATTAGAAATATGCATGCTTAACTCCAAGGATCAGCACAAAGCCCTTAGCCTGTAATATTTCCTTAGCAAAGAAAACTGTATTTTTCACTTATTTTCTCTGTAAATGGCTTTACATGTCTTATTA
>VZRN01004254.1:968456-1196587 GCA_013397935.1 Dasyornis broadbenti | reverse complement strand
TTTCTCCACTAGGACTCCCTCTGGACCACAGCCTACTCCAGGGCATCCTCTCACTTCGGCATGGGCGAGTGGATCTCAGCATTTCCCGTGGGCCCCCATGGGCTGCAGGGGCACCCCCTGCTTCACCATGGGCCTCACCACGGCCTGCAGAAGCTGCAGAGCTTTGGCGCCTGGAGCTCCCCCTCCCCCTCCTTCTCCCCTGACCTTGGTCTCTCCATGTTGTTTTCCCTCACATACTCTCACCTACTCCTCCTCCTCTGGCTAAGGAAAAGTGCGTGCGCCCATTGTTTTGATTTCGTCTTAAATATGTTTTTCACAGAGGCGCAACCAACATCTCTAATTGGCCCAGGCTTGGCCAGCAGCATGTCCATCACCTCAGAGCTGGACATGGTGAAGGCTTCGAGAAGCTTCACCGAGGAGCCATCTTTGTGGCCCCTCCGCCACTAGAAAAACCTGGGCCAAGCTAAACCACGACACCTGTTCTGTGAGAAACAATTAGGCAAGCTGAAGTATAGACACCATGATGTACTCAGCCTGTAGCCCTAGAAAAAGGTATTTCTGGGCCATGCTAGGCTGAGGACATTGGTATATAAATCATACCACGACTTGAACAAAGGCACTCCACTCCTTTTGGATCAAGAAGGGAGAGGAAAAGGCATAGCTGTATCACTATTCTCACCCATTAATCTGTCCACCCACTCCATGGACGTCAAGGAAATAAGGTTCAGCCTGAGGGCCAAATTCTGGTTTCACTTACTGCTGCAGTCTGTCATCCAAATTTGGTGTATGCTTTGCTGATGTAACCAAATCAGTCCACAACGTTTTTAATTTCCGCTGTTTCAAAATGCTTGGAATTTTTTGTTCACAGTGGTTAGGATCACTCTTTATTTTTTTTTTAAATCTGAGATTTGCCCAAAAGAAAGTACTCGTGGAAAACACCATACAGGCCAGAGATCCATAGTCTTAGAAGCCCCTCTGGAAAGCTGTTAGCCTCTCAGAAAAGGAATATAACCAGCTGACTCCAAGTGCCACTTGATCAATAATGAGATATTCAGAAGGAGTCTTAATTTTATCTAACCAGAGGGATGAGACTATCATCTTCCCTGACAACCAAAAACTCAGCAGAGACCTCTTAAAGGGAATCATCTCCATTAAATTGTTGCTGCTTGCAAGCAGTAGCAGTAACGGCACTCACCAGCTTTCAGCTGGAAATGACTGGGGGAGAATGCAGCAGGTAAATTGATGCTTTGCAGGGCATTGCACACATACCCGTGGCATTATGTCATTGTGACACTCCTCCTCCATAGAGTCTGCAGGGACTTGGAATCATTTCTAAGACTATGCCTAAGGTGCTAGGATGTCCCAGAAGGTAAAGCATATATGTCCTGCAGCAATGTATGTGTGTGTGCGCGCACGTGGACAGCCTTTCCACACGTTGTGTTCCATGGGTGCATCATAATACCAGCACAACATCTTTTAAATGAAAAATCTAAATTAAAATATGATGTTCTAAAAGGCCATTTGCCATTCACACCACTGCATAAACTTACTCTGACTTTTTAAAATTTACTCTATCATAACATTTTTATTGCTCCCAATTAAGATTTAGGGCAGAGCAAATATTTAAAATGGCAGGTTGGTGACCTAAATATATAAATCTTTTAAAAATCTTGCCTTTTTTGGAGACTGTCACGTTATCACTAGTAAATTTCAGTACTTAGTCAATACTAAATAACATAAACAACTCATAATTTCTTTGTACAATTTCTTTCCAACTGTACAGCTCACAGATGAGAGAAATTAAATACTTCTCAGACAGATAGTATGATCTTCCCATGACTTAAAGATGCAAAAAGAGAGAGAAATTTATCTCCAAAGCTTTAGGTTTGTGCTTGCCAGCACTGAGTTGGGTAATTGGACTGACAAAGACAGGAATAAGGAAAAAAAGAAGAAAAAGTTCCTATAAAAAAATAGTCTTTGATGTAATAGAACAAGAATCAGACCAGTAGTCAAAGACAAGGAGTTTTAGGAACAGTAAAAGGGAACAGTCTGACTTGCTAATAAATTAGGAGATTCTGAGGTGCACAAGATGTAAGAAAGTGTACCTGCATAGGTAGTGGTTAAAGACATTTTATGAACTAAGCAGATGATAATTCATTTTCTCTGTGATGTAACCCAACACTGTTTAGTCCCTTCTTAACAACCCTTCAATCACGTCTCATTTCATTTAAATCTAAATAACACTTCAGCCACCTCCTACAGGGGAGGACTTGCAGATTTCCCTCTCGAAATACATTTCTATAACCTCACAGTGTCCAAAAACCCCCAAATTTTATTTTAACTTCTACAATGAAAAAGTATTTAAGTAAGAGAGAATTATGAAACCAAGGTTGCACAACATGTCACTTGTTTTCAAAAAATTAATCCAATAGTGTTTACAGTCATGTATTTGTGTACCTCGCATTAGGCCTCACCTTATGTTCTGTCTATATTTGGGCTGTAGCAGGTTTTCAAGTAACCTAAGTAAACTTTAGTTATAAAACGATTATTAGCATAAATATGAATAATGTTTTTGAGACAGATTCAATCATCCTGACTGTAGGAAAACTTAGTGGTATGAGCCTGAAATTAATACGTACTACATAGTGTCTCTCACTTTCACCAACCCCAGGACTTCTTAGCTGAGATGTATATCTCTGCTTTGTAGATCAAGGTCATACAGCATGTCCAAAGCAGATAGCTAAATCTGTTCCCCAGACAAGTCCTTCATTCTCCCAAAATCTCATCATGTACACAAAATTGTCTGGGTTCACAAACCTCTAACCTGATGTGTTTGACACTATATCCACAGGTATTAGTCAAACTTTTCAAAGGACTTTTAGATACACAGCTGCATTGCACAAGTCAATAATTCTTTATAAATGGTCCTCAGGCAAAATACATAACTAGTCTGAAATGAGTTTTGACTTACTAGCCTGCAAGTTATGTTAGGCAAGACCAGGAAACAGCCATATTTTCAGAGCAAATACAATTCACAGTGAATCAAAAAGCTTGCTAAAGACTATAGAAACATTTGGAGACCATGGAGATGCAATCTCACTCATATTCTATCATAATGTCAACATAAAAGTTCTTGCCTCAATTCAGTTCCACCATGATGAATAGCATGTGGCTTCATTGCATTATGAGACTTAAAACCTGTTGGTCTCAATTTAAATTGAGATGATAGTTAAGCACATCTACTTTCAGCTTGAACCAATCAAAAAAAGATGTGATTTTCCATAGAAACATCTCTACCAATAGTTTATATATGCTGAAGTAGCCAATTACATCTTGGCACACTCAAAAATACATAGCAACAGCAATGACAGCATGGCAACAGCAGCTGCTGCACAACGGAAAAATTAGAAAATTACTCTTTAGAAAAAAAATATATTCTGTTAATTCACTTTGTTTACATTTTCTTTCATGAAATAGTTTTAGAAAATACTGTATGTGTAGCTAACTCTTCTTGTGTACCTCATTACTGGATGGGTGAGTTAAGATTATTAACAAAAAATATTCCTTGTTATCAAAGTTGCCTTCCACTGTGAGTATAATTCTGCAAATGGCAAATCATTCAGAAAGTATGGAAATTTCGGATTACTTCCTCCCAAATGAAGGTATATCAGTGGGCATAAGATGACTTCACTTTTCATAGCCAGTATGTTGACTTTGGTGTGACAGGACAACCGCCTTTAGCAGTGGGACATTACCTGACAGCGGAGGAATGGCCTGGCCATGGTGGAAAGGCTGATTCTTCCCTCAGGCAAAGTCATCATATTTCCTCCTCATAGAGTATGACATTTGCCATATGATCAGATGTATTTACATGAGTATGCACTTAAAAATACATAAAGGGAGGACAGGGATTTTAAATAGCCATGGTGGAAATGCTGGGTTTTTTAAAATTGTTAAGGTCCAGCTCCTGCCTCCGCAAGCATATGTTTCACTTCCACTCTCCCCTTCCCAGAGGAATGTCCCACTTTTATTATGGGACAGCACCCACAAGAGTGGTTTCTGCTGCGCTTGATTTATACTGTGTCAGTGACGATATAGCAGGGAACAGGCAAAGGGTTGTCAGTACTTTCTCGGCAGGGCGTGAATGTGTATGACCCTATCGAAGTGCCACCTGTGTGTAAAACAGAGCTGCAGAACATGGCAGTTCACAACACACGTTTTTGAAGGGAGGTGATGGGAAGGCAAAAAAAAAAATCTGTGCAAGAAATCCAGTAATTATGTTCACAGTGGCAGTGTCATGTATCTAAATAATATTTCTTGTATTTTTTCTGTTTGTTGATTTGTATCATATTCCCCTGGGATATGAAGTAAGCCATTTGTGCCTCTGTAGTTAAGGATGAGGCAGTTTCCCTAGTCTAAATCCTGCCATTCTGTAGATATTAGCATCTGCAAAGTTAATCTACTCTCTGGTAAGGCACAAAGAGATTTGGATATACCAAGAGTAACTACATTTGAGTTGATCAGATATGGTTATGTAAATAATTTGTAAGTATGGACTCCAGCAATACCAGATAAAGAATTTCAGCTTTACTTTGTTCATTCTAGTATTTAGGACTCAGTTTTGATGCTTAATGTTTGTTTGACAGTTGTTTTGTTTTGGTTTTGTGCAAGCCCACATTCAGGAAAGACACATGAGACCATGCCTGCTTCCTGACTGCCCTGCAGATCCCAGAGTATCTGCCCAACAGTGAGAAGGGATCAGTGCTTGAAAGGGAAAGGTATTTTATCTCACATTATAGCATCATTAGATAGAGCAATGAGGGTTTTTTCATATTTTCTCTTCTACTTCATCCATCTGCTGGGCCCAGAAAGTGGACTCCAGATGAGATGAAGGTTAAACTGTCCAGGGCAGCCCTTCCTCTGTCCTCTTGTTCCTGCTCAATAGGTGGTTTGGAGAGCTCTGAATGTCATTTTTGAGTCCACCCACATAAAAAGCTGCTCTCTAAAATGACCTTTGAACATGACTGAGGGAAGGCAGTATTCTCTCAAGTGCTGCTTATTGTCCTGCTTTTACATGTTATTTATATGCTTCATCTTCCACTTGTCCTGCTCTTATCCCATTGACCAGGTTCATAGCGGTCATGGCTATGATAAAAATCATTATTATCAGTTACAGTTGCTCTACTTCATTTTAGATAACACTTCTCTTGGATGAGAATGGAAGTGTATGTACTGCTGCTAGTAGCTCTTATCGTTTCTCAAACTGTCAGTGAACAGTCATTATTGTTCTTCCACTTCTCCTTCTATTGTGAGAACAGTTAGTTATCCTACTTCTCATAAAGCCTCTGGTTTGTAAATTAGCTTCCTGTGTAATACTCTTTTATTTAAATCTGGAAACCTTCACCCTTCTTCCCCTAGTTCCATATGGGGAAAATTAGTCACCAAATGGAAATGTGACTGAGACTTGAATATGAAATGTATACATTTTAGAAGACAAGAAAAATATCTCTACCTTCCTGAGCAGGATTCAGAGCCAGCATATTTTGCATTTCAGCATAACAGGTACTTTCTCATTACTTTTCTCTTTTAGTTCTCGGCTGGAATCATCAAGCATTAGAGTACAGCTTTCTACTCAGTATGGTGAATATGATCTCATGTAACCTCTTGCCATCCCAGAAGAAGAACAAGAAACTTTCTGGCAAAATGCACCATTCCTTCTCTGATTTTTGAGTTTTAGGGGACAAAGACTAGTGTAACAGCAACATCTGTTGGAAAGATTGTACAAATAAGATTGGGCCATTGTCTCCAGCCTAACTTCTTCCATATGTTTTGTGTAATTTCCCAGAGTTTTGTACGTACTTTGTCTCTCAAGCTAATGCCTCAGGTGAGAGGGTTGCACTTGTTCTACAGATGTTCATAGGTTATTCACAGAAATGGTATGTCATCTTGTGCTGGCTCTCTGTTCTGGGTAGAAAATATGAATGCCACAATCAAATTTCATCACTGTTCCTCTGTCAGCACTAGCTCATGTAAGTATTAATTCCTGATAAGATGTGAAAGTCAGGATTTTGGTTTTTTTATTTTAAGTTGGTCCTGTCATGTAATTGGGATCATTGTCTATGTGTGTGGGAAGCGTAAACTCCTGCAAGAACAGCATCACGGAAAAAACACTGAACAAAATGAAATAACGCCTTAGTTATTCATTACCCCATTGACTTACTAAGAAAAATGTTACACTTGAAAGAGTTGCAGCAGCTGATCCACTGCTGCTTCATAGCAGCCACCCCAAACTCTGCTCCACAATATCAGAATAAGTGATAGCAAAAGTGTATCAAGGGGATCACACTCTCATTTAGGAATGTACTCAATACACATAGTGATGTATAAGACCTGTGGAGGGGTATAGTGGGTTTACCTTGGCTGGATGCCAGGTGCTCACCAAGCCGCTCTATCTCTCCCCTTCCCAGTAGGACAGGAGAGAGAAAATAAGGCAGAAAACAACTAGCAGGTGGAAATAAGGCAGTTTACTAAAGAAAAAGAAAAAGGAAAGACACCAAACCAAAATTTTGCACAGACATAAGCAAAGGTGAAAAGAATTAATCTCTACTTCCCATTGGCAAGCAATGTTCATCCATTTCCTGGGAAGCAGGGCTTCAGCAGGCAGAGTGATTGCTCTGGAAGGTAAACATTTCAAAATAACAAATGCCCCAAGTTCTTCCTCCCTCCCACAACTTTTATATCTGAGCTGACATCATAAGGAATGGAATATCCCTTTGGTTAATTTAGGTCAGCTGGCCTAATTGTGTCCCCTCCCAGTATCTTGCCCACTTTCAGCCCCTTGATGGAGCGGGGGGGAGTGTTAGACAGTGTTGATGCTGTGCCAGCGCTGCTAAGCAGTAGCCAAAACACTGGTTTGTTATCAACACCTTTCTAGCTACCAGTGCAAAGCTCAGCACTGTGACGGCTGCCATGGAAAAATGAACCCCATCTCAACCAGACCCAAAACAAAGTGTAGAAGCAGTTCTACACTGTGTGAAACATGAGTTACAGGGAAACTCTAAGAGCCATGTTTGGTTGGGGGAAGAGTGATGGATTTTATATACAGATGTAGCTGCTGATGGCAACTAAATCACTCTGCAAGTTACAGTTCTATGCAGTCAAGAATACAAGAATCCCCCACATCAAGCTGACCTATCTTATATTTCCATTGAAGCCCTTCTATGGCTTTATTCCTCCTTTTTCTCTCTCTCCTGCTTGCCACAGGCACAGGTCCAGAAACATGGGCATTGATGTTCTTGTCCTTTCTCCTCTGTACCATACCCACAGTGTGAAGCTGCACGTGCAGTACAGCACTCAGGTTGCTTCTACAAACAGCTCTTTTTCTGCACTTCTCCTCTGAAGTGACACTTCTCTCCATCTACTCTTCAAGGTGCTGCCCGTTCACAAGAACTGACACACTTTTCCACGCTGTCACTGGGAGAACGTTTTTGAGTGCCAGTGCAGGCGACCCTCTTGATAAAAATGGTCATGATACTAAAATTATCAAGAACCAACTGTTTCTTCCTCCTCTTCATTCACGTAACAATCCTTCAGCGTGCAAGATCCTAGTAGCCTTTAACAAATAGGAGAAGGTGCATAACAGTGTCATACCTAAGCAGAACAGAGGGGAGTAAGACAGTGGTAGAAGATCAAAGGGAAAATATAAGTACTGCAAGTGGTCTAGAGAGCATTCCCTGGGATGAGGGGAAGGAAAAGGACTGATGCAATGGGAGCAATTGGATTATATGGGCATTCTCATATAGCACCCATTATACAAAATTGATTTGCTTTAATCTAAACTATTTGGCAAAACCAGATAGCACCTGTGTGCCAGATACATAAAGATGCATGTAATCTGCTCATGATCTATCTTCAGGCTGCACTAACTGTCAGTTCCTTGATGTGCATGAGCCTAGTGGGGGGAGACAGGGAGAAAAAGAAGAGCAACTGCCTAACTAACTGTAGCACAAGCATGGAAAGCTTTCTTAATTGTCTCAGTTCTTATTTTTCTTTCCTTCACTGAATGGCAGTTTTGACCCCACAGAATCAGTTTTTTTTAGATCAGTCTTCAAATACTGAAGATTTAATGCACACTTTTTTAAACCAACAAGCTGAATTATCCATCTGGTTGTCTAATATATTTTCGTGGTAGCTTTAGGTCCTAGAAAATTGGGTATTTCAGTACCTGGATGTCTCCAGTATACCAGAACATAATGACAATGAACACACACATTGGTGAAAAAAACGGGGGGGCTCTATTTCTGTATAAGCATGATAATACATTCTGACACTGTAAGAGCAGTATTTTCTGTCAATCAGCTTGAATTCTCTGTAAGTCTCAGACATATAAGTCACATTGAGAGGGTTACGCATTTCACAAGTGGATTTATATATAAATACTTTCTCTGGCTCCAGTTCAACACAACAAAAGAAGTCAAACATTAGTCTGTATTTGTATTTCTTCACTGAAATGTTTTGACATAAACTGCACACAATCCTAGCTGAAAAGTGCCATACAGTTTGGAAGAAACTGCTGTGAACACCTCTATTGTTCACAAAATGCCAAAGTTTTTGCTTCTCAGAAACTTAGAGGTCTCATTTCCACAGCTCCATCAGCACTTTTGTTCTAAAGAGCACACAGTTCTGTATACAACATTCTCCTTCCTTTCCTAGTCTTCTTTCCCTTGTAAGTAGACTCAGAAACCTACTAACACCACCGAGAGCTACAGAAATTACATCTGACCTTTGGCTAAACAATGAAACAGCAAAATGGTGGCTGTTTGCTATTCAATTGTGAGGCAAATATCTATTTTTGCACTGTATTAAGTAAATCACTGACACATTTGTTTACAGTGCATGGCAACTCCTTGAGTCAAACTGATCAGTTACACTGCTTAATTCTAGAAAAACTCAAGAAAAGTAGAGTTATTCTGGATTTGCCTCAGAATTTCCCTGTTCCCCTGTTGTATAGTGGAAGTGATCACAGCCACCACCTAAAACTTGCATGGTTTGGGTACAGCTCTGTGAGATGGCAGCAGATGAGTGCTGGAATGACTGCAGTGTCATAGCCAACTTCACCACATCCAGAATAACTTACAGACTTTCCTAAAATATACCAGCTAGCAGAGTCCCAAGGGTCTGCTAAACTGGCCAAACATCTCTGCAGCACACTGGTCATCTGACTATGCTCTTTTCCTCTGAGAATGCCCTAACATTCAGTCAACATTCACCCAGCATTGATCCACTCACCCCAGCCCTTCCTTATTCTCCTTGTAGCCTGTCTAGCTACCACAGAACAGCAAAATCCTCTAAAAGAGCAGAAAACCTTAAGGCCTCAAATTCAACTTATGGGAAAATAGTCCTGAGGCAGATTGTCTGTAAAAGCATGTTCCATTTCACAGTGTTCATTTTATGAAACCATGCTGAAAAGCACAATGTATTCTATTCACTGGCTTAAACTCACTCTAAGTAGTCCCAATGAAAATGTGTTGGTTTCATTAGACATCCAATACTGTCTTTAGTTCAATGGGTTTATTTATGAAAAAGAAAAAAAAAAAAAATCTGGCAATATGTAGATGAACCTGGACTGAAATATGTTGGGTTTGGAAAACAAAGCATTGGTTTCAAAGAAAAGCTACTGATGTAAGTGAAAATATTATGGCTTGAAAGGAAATCTATTCATTTCCGTAAAAGTTTAGTGACTTGAGTATGCATGGATTGGTTCCACTACAGATATATTGGATTCAATGACACTGTATTAGTTTCAAAGCGTATTTATCCATGCACTAAAAATGTATAGGTTATGAGAATTAAAGAGGCGTGATGATGGCTGCCCTGAAGACTCTAATCTAAAATACAATTTCTATCAAAATTTATCAAATTGGACTTAGCAATGATACATTCAAAAACCCTAAATAAATTTTATTGTACTCTATCACTTTGAACACATCAATCCTTTCATGTCACTCTGGTATAAACTGATTCTTCCAGCTTCCTAGGGTCTGCATCCCTTTCTTTTCTCCCCGGAATGCAACTGTAAACAATTCAGGTTCATTCTCCATAAGCAAGCTATCTTTTTTTTCCCATCTGTAAGGATGAAAATGCAGCCTGTCCCATAGGTCAGGCAGACAGGAGTATAAGATTGACTCTCTTTTCCCAGAATGTATATGGAGACCTAGGGGTACTGCCTGGGGACAGAAGTAGTCCTGTAGACCACAGACTTGAGGTCAGTAATCCTCAGATTAAAGTTCAGCAGTACCTGCACACTCATGCTTCTTTCTGGCTGGCTCCAGGTGCCTCTGTAGGGCGTTATTCAGGCTTTCTGAATCACCCTTCAAAGATCACCGAACTTCCTCCTGTGAATAGATATGGAAACAGATATGGAGTTCTGGCTGTTTGAATAGGTGCTCAAATCAGGCACAGTAGCTTAACCATGAAGCCATTCTTTGCTTAGGCCTGTACATTTATTCTCAGTTTAAAAATTATATGCCATACTGAATTGCTTGTTGGCCCTTGCTGAAGCATAAACACTGAGGTATGAACTCCCCCTATGAACCGCATTTTTTCTCAGAAATCACAGTGTTTAATAAAGGCACAATTAATTGAGAGGCGTTTCAGCTTGATCTACTGTTGCACAATAGGACTCTGGCTCCACCGCTGTTATAAGTAATATTCTGTAGACACAACATTTGGAACCACTCAGGCTTCTGTGGCTGTTCCTATTGTAAAGAGGCATCCTGAGTGATTCTGAAAGCCCAGGTATTTGTTTTGATTTGTCTATAAAAATGTATCAGTAACTTCATTATTTAGTTTGTCCTGCTGACTAACACAGCAACCCACTCATGCTAAAGAATGTGCATAATACAAAGGCTGTTAAGTGCCTGTACTATTTTTATAAGAAAAAACATCAATAAACACTTGACTTTGAAGTTTTTACCATCCATTTTCCAGAATGACTCTGAATGATAAAACAGTCTTCAACTTCCCTCTTTGTGGTACACAATAAAGTTCTATTTACCATGCAATTTCTTCTTGATGGGACGCTACCTTTTCCCTACACACTCTCATTTCCTCAAACAACACAGGCAAATTATTTTGTTTCTTAAATCCTGACTAGTCTGTTCCAGTTAAATGCAAGTGCCACCCAATATTTTCAAGTTACAGTATAATAAATATCCTGTGTTCCAATCCTTAATCTAGCCTTTCAGAATAAATAAATAATAAATCAAATTGCAGGATCAGTATCCAGATGATTCTGATGAGCCACAGTTTTATCTTGTCATGGGAAAGAATATTCTTATGTTGACACAACCTATTTTTCACTGCTATGTTATAAATTTTAAAAGTTTGTTGCAATTCCTAAGAAACATAATCCATTGTTTTCATCAGAACTGCAAGTTAAATGTACACTGTAAAGTTTAAGATTTTATTTAAATCCTAGAAAGCTTAAAATTTAAAGACAGTTACCATTCTGTGGTATAAAACTTCCTGCATCAGTTACTCTCTCTCAGAATGACTTTTTAACATTGTTATTTACAGAACCACCATGCAGGTCTTTTAATCACACCTGCCATACCTACAGGATTCCAAGACAATAACAATATTCCTTATTATACTTTGCACAATATGGTGAGTTATGCCTTGTTTCCAAGTTCTCTCTAAATTCTTCATCTACTACTTTTTTGTACCAATATGAAGACAGTTAGTTTGGCATATAGCAGAACTCTTCTGATTCCTTCTACATTTCATTCAACTTTTACTGCTTCCTTTTGATTATTTTGTACTGTTAAAGTATCAAAGTTAAAACACCTCGTGTGCCAGCTATAGTACAAGACAGTATTTGCTCAAAGGAAATTAGAACCTGTGGTCCTGATTGTGCAAATATTTACACAGAGGAGTAATGGCATGACTTAAACAGTTCAACCAAATTTCTCATGTACATGTTGATATTTCAGGTGTAAGTGTTGACACTAAACACTGTCCTTAAATGCATAATCTGAAGCAGGTGGAATGAACTTCTGGGCTCTGTGTGGGGAAAGCCCTCTGTTCCTGCTTCCCCAGGTGAATGCACAGGAATGGAGGCAAGATGAAGGACTTGAAGGACAATGAAGTTTGGCAGTACAAGTTTCTGCTGTTTTCATTTGGCTGAAGTCCTGTGCAGGTCAGAACATTTTGTACTCCCTTGGCTGTTTCCACAATCACACTCAACCTTCAGTAGTCACTTTATTAATTTATTACACATATTTTACAATTCATTCTGTTCTGTGCATGCACCTGCATGGCTCCTGACTACTAATTTTTAAGTGTCTAGCCATCCCATGCAGTAGACAGGCAAATATTTTAAATATATATCTAATGTTTTCTAACTTCTTCAACATGTTTTGTTATATTTATCCAAAACATGGGCATCACCTGACTGAATAACCCTAGCCAGTCCTAAGGCAGCAGATATACGGCAGCATAAATCGTTTCAGAGCCTCTCTCAAGACCCCCTTCACCACTGGGATTTATGTGCTATACAACCATCAGATAAGCAAGTCCAAATGCATTCATATCCTACTGCAAAAGAGGAAAATTATCAGAGCAGTATAGCCCTTCAGGGCCTCCTGCACAGGCTATGTGCTATCCCAGGCTGAAAGACTTCTCACACTGATTTTTAAAAAGGAAGTTGATAGCATGTAGGTTGACAGCCTCAAGTAAAGGATGAGGAATGCACAAAACGAGGGTATCTCATGGGATAGCTACCATTAGTTTGCTTTTAATGTAGGGCAAAGTCCCACTCTCAGGAGTGCACACACTTGGGATAATGCTACCACCTGTCATTTAGTAAATCCAGATTTACAGAGGTGTAAACAGGAGTAGAATTTGTTCCAGAATCTCTAGGCAAGCTGAGAAAGAGGCCTTCCAGAACACATATTTCAATATCATGCCTTAGGTAACAGCAAAATCACAGTCTTTATGTTTCTTTCATTAAGTATCAAGCTTCTATGCATCATATATCTTTATGTTTCTTTATCTACTTCATAGCCCTAAAAGAACTCTGGGTTGGGTGGATGGAGTGGTGGGAATTTTTTTACATTTTTCAAGAATACACATTTTTCAAGTCTAAATAAAAAAAAAAGTATTCACTCCTTAATTGGCTTTTGTCGGGAGACGTTCTTCTTTTCAGCTAAGAGAGATGTATTCTTTGATGTCTTCATTAAAAGATCTCACAGTTTTTCTTCCTGAGAAATATATCTCTGTGTATATATATATATATATATATATATAAATAAATGCTATGGTAAGCTTTTGTCTTCCCCTTTGATTGTTCCATAATGCCAAGAATGCCATTTTAAATGTGTTATTTTAACAGGGTTTATGTTAAGCAACAAGGTGGATATTCTTTAAATCTGAGTTTAAACAGTGTGAAGAGTGGAGCCAATTGAAGTAAATCAAAATTGCTAAACAGGATTAGTTTGCAACAGCTTCTTTAAAGTTTGCAAGAAAACATATACAAGAACAGATCCCTGAAGCAGAAATACATTTTATTCGTAGCTTCTAACCCAGACCCGCACTCTCCACAGTGTCATTGTCATGAATCATCGTTAGCAAAACAATAACTCCTGTGGTCTTACATTTTCTCTCTGTGCAAATTATGTATGTTTCATGTGACATTACTTACTTCCTCAACTAGCAAGTCTTTCTCGTCTGTTGGAAAGCCACCAGTGGTGATGTGCTATCAAAGCGAATTACCTTCTTACATGCCAGGAAATTAGGGCAATCCAGCGCCTTTCATCTAGCTCCTCTACACTGCCATCCTGTTCCCACAGGGTCTCCCACTCA
Organism: Dasyornis broadbenti; assembly: GCA_013397935.1. Lineage (NCBI taxonomy): Eukaryota > Metazoa > Chordata > Aves > Passeriformes > Dasyornithidae > Dasyornis > Dasyornis broadbenti. The sequence continues at coordinate 1,182,724 of VZRN01004254.1, read as the reverse complement.
CTCTTCTCCTACTGATTTGTATTGGAGCAATTGTATAGGAAGTAATTTCTCTGTGGTTTGAAAAATGCTTTTCAGCCTTGAAAAGAAGCTGGGTGACTTCATGAATGATTTGTTCTTAGACAGACACTGAGCACCAGAAAGAGAATTCCCATCCAAGTTCCATGTAAGTGGGTAAAAAACCAACCATGAGGGAAACAAAGTAGAAAAAGGGTAGGCTATCAGATCCAAGCACATGCGGCTGTAGGAGTTTTTACTCCTTGTAAATGCCAGGGTTCAGCTGTAGCCAGTGTCAGGACAGAAGATTCAGGTGTCAGACCATGATGGGCTTTTTCATTTCCTTTGCAATTCTCATGATACCAAGTACTTGGATCATTACGGATGTAATAGATCTGCAAAGGAGGAAGATCTGATGTCTGAGAACTGTTAACCAAATGACTGGCTAGTAGAAGTTTAGCTGAAAGTAGTCTTTGAGAGGAAACTGGCTAACAGTCTTCCCTGCCCTACTATATATTACACTTTGTCTAAAAAATATATGTCTTCAAAACGTGACAAGTGCTAAAGAACCCTGCGAATGAACAGTTAGGAGTATGCTCCAGTTCCCCATTGCCATATCATCTTCCTTCTCTTCCTCTCACTTCTATTTCTCTCCTGCCTACGCCAGCAGAAATCATTTCTCTCCGATAATCTGGTCATGCCATGTACCCCTCTCACATAAGCCCACGTCCATGCCTGTCTTCCCCTTTCATAACTCTTCACTTTAATGCCTCCCATCTCACTCCTCCTGTCCGTTCTATCCATGGATGCACCATGATATTGCTGCCATCTTTCTCCTTGCTTGTCTTCTCTGTCTCTGAGTGAGTTTCATCCCTTCATGACCTCTGCATTGCTCCTTGGGGGTTTACATGACCTTCCAATAGTTTCATGCCCTTTCCTAGATATTGCCACAAATTTTGCCATTTCTCCCACTTATAAGTCCAAGTCTGCCTCCCCCTGTACACATCTACAGACCCCTCTACTTCCCCAGATTTCCTCTAGCCTCTTCATACCCAGTCAATATAAAGAAAATTAAGGGGGCTTGCTTTCAATTGCAATATGTCTGAAAAAATCTCTACCCTGGGAGAGACAAGGAGTGAGTCAGGAGGACTGATTTCTTTGAGGCAGAGTTAAACTGATTAGGTTGAAAAACGAGTGTCTAATGAAGAGCTAGATTCTATTATCTTAATTGTTGAGTTGCTATTATTACTCCATAATATGGCAGATGAAAGAGATGCAAGCAGGTATTCTACAAGTCATACCAACCAACAAGCAGTCATCCAGAAGTTATGTCCAGGAGTATATTTATACATGCAAAAACTTCCTTTGAACATTCTAAGTCTCACCTACATTTGATGCACACATCTGTAGTACACTTAAGTTAATGTGAACACTGTTTTCTCAGTTTATGTGTGCTGCTGCAGTTTCTCAGGAAAAACTGTGGCATGCTCTTTACTGGAAGATTAGGTCTTGCCTCTATTTAAGTTGGTGGCCCTATTGAATTTGAAATGGCCGTATTGATATCTAGGAGGATAATGATACCTGTGCTCTCCAGAAAAATTCAGATTGTGATCTCTCCATGACCCCAAGCCAGAAAGGATGAAACAGTAAATTATGCTAATCTACTCATTGTCAGGTCCCCATCTGTTCTTTCCTTTCACTCAGGGCTCCATCCTCTCCAGAGCTAGCCCCATGTGAATGTCTTTAACAAACACCTGGAGCTAAACCCACTGCAATGACTTTGTATCCCCATTCTCCAGAGTGAATATAGCTGAGGCACGAATGGCAGGGTTCTCCGCAGCTCATCTTACCCAGGATGTAGAAGAACATCTAGCAACACAATACATTAAATGGCATTTGATTGTATACAAAACTCAGTAATTTGCAAAGGGTCTCCCAGTCATTAGTGAGAATTAATGAGGTTCTACTGTAATAAAATCTTACTTCAAAATACAGAGTTTTACCAGAACATATGGGATTATAAAAGTAAATGTGCATCACACATAGTCTTATGCCACATTATATAGCACAATTTTAAAAACGAAACACCTACAGGTCTGAACAACTTTTATTTTTATGCAAATGCAGTATGCACAGAGACGTGCTTACTTGCCACTTCGGTGTTGCATGAATGCAGCGCCAAAGGGAAGTATCACATCTTGCTTTGCCTAGACTTTATCCATCTACCTTTGCAAACACTCTTTACCATTCATAGGCTAAAGGACTCCTGGCATCACAAAATCTGTTTTCTTTTCACATCCATCTTCTGTGACATGCAGAAGGTAGCCCCTGCAAGAGCTTTGTAACCCAATCCTCCTTGGGAACTCGGTGCTCTGTACAGCTTATGCCCAACCCTGCATGCTTTTTGTAATCATAGCCATCATCTTTTTTTTGTGTCTTGGACTTGAAGAGTCCTGAAAGCAGATGTAACTCATGATGACCTGACTTCAATGGGAGAATGAACCAGGTGGCTAATTGTCTCTAAAACAAATACGCTGATAATTAGCAGGAGAGCACAATGCACCAGAAGCCTAACCACCAACTTTTATTTAAGTAAAGCAAATGGGTGAGCAAATGATGCAGCTGCATCATACTTTGACAAGCTTATAAGGGATCCATACTTCATCTAGTCAGCTACAGTAGCCAAAGCATGCCCTCAGGACCTGGTATCAATGATTCTGAAATGGTAGACTTATACAAAATGGAAAAAAATATCAGCGCTTTCGCACAAAAGCTCTTCTACAACAGCTTCCCTTTCTGAGCAGGTCACTGCACTAGTATTTCCTCCTGAGCATCTGCCTTCAAATCTTGCCTTACGTCCCAAAAGGCAAAAACCTTGGTGACCTTATCTTGTTTTCCAGCTGCTCGTGTCAAAAACAAGCATATTGTCACCCTCTGCTGAGGCACAATCTAGGAACAAATAGCAAAGGAGCTGCCAGTTAGGCTGTATTGCCTTGGCACTACTGCACAGAGGAGTTTACTTGCTGATGGCTCTCCAAGTAGATGGCTTTAGCTACCACAGCATGTCCCCCACCCTTACAAGCACTAAAATTCAGCCCATTGATTCCATAAAAAGTAAGCAAAGAAAATGAGTGGAGCTTGCTTTAAAGATATTAGCAACCCAGGACTTAAATGCTAAATCACAGATTGCTTTGTAAATGGTGTCAAACAGCAGCCCGAAAAATAACACCATATAAAGTTACCCAAAGCAAACAACTCCACAGGTGATGACAGAGTGGTGGAAAGACAAACATTTCCAAGTTATTCCCATGTTCCTTGTTACATTGGTGACACTGATCAGACAATTCAGGATCTTGCAGGGTAGGAGATAACATTCTCACCTTTGTTATTTTGTTTCAATATTTACTGTTGGTTATTCTTAAAAGAGGGATACAAACAACAGCAGTTATCTGTTCATCTCAAGGGTTCTAAGTGCTAGAGAGAACAAAAATCAAAAGGACCATTTACCCAGCACTCTACTTTCAGGTCAGAGTCAAAACTAATTTAAGCACTTTCTTTTAGGGGAAGCTCTCACACAGGAGGGGTTTTGTTCTGAAAGAGAATTAGAAAGTGGAACTAGAAATAAAACAAGGGCCTAGTGTATCTGTGTTGTGCGAGTCTTACCTGCTCCCTGCTTTTTCCCAGCACTGCTAGCAGCAACACAGAAAAATCTTGCTGACTACACCCACCCCATCTCACCAAAGGTACTTGGCCCAAAAGTAGGTTTTGTCAAAGCCTATCAATTACATATCCCTAACCTCCTTACAAATGAGTCTTGACAGGTTTACAGTGGCATAACACTGGGGCAAGAAAGTGATGAAATTAACCTCTCAGGGTCCAAAGTGAGTAAATCACAGAAATTAAACAGACAGCATAAATGGTGAAAAGTAGAATTTTCCACTAACACATTTCTGACTTCCAGTTTTAATAGTCTAAGGAATTGTTATTAGAGTGATCAAAGGGAGAAATCACAAATGCGAGAAATATGACAACTAAGCATCAAGCTAGTGTGGCAAAGGAGATTGCTTTCTTTCCATTTTCTCTTAAATACTGCTTTGGAACTTTATTTTGATGTAGATTTGACAAAACTCGCATTGCATTTCAGTTTCTGGTGCATAGGTCTGCTGAAAGAAAAAGAATAAAGGGAAAATGTATTCACTGTCAGAACAACAGCTGCTTTAAAAAACAAGAAGTCTGCCGAGGCTTTAGATTCAGAGAGTTTACTCTGACAAATAGAAGAAAAAAGTCACTGGGGAAAATAACCTCTTGCCTACTCTTGCAGCCCCTTAAGACTATTCTAAGTCTATTTACTAAGCCTGAGGTACTTCTCTCTGAACTTACAAAAAATTAGCTACACTTTAATTGCTGAACAAAGAGTATATTAGATATTGCTCTTTTCAGTTCTTCTGTTAACTAAGATTAATACATTAGCAGGTAAGTTTTCTTTTTTTTTTCTTCCACCAATTCATCAATCATTTCATTGCCACTTTAAAAGATATAAATCCAGACCCTTGCAAATTTCAGAATAAGCTTAGCTTTTGTAGTTTGCTCATGTAACTTTCTGGGAATACTAATAAATACATGGAAGAATATCAGCTGTTCACCTACTTTAAATATACCACTATGAGATGAAGACATTTCCATTTCCCCCAATACTTTTTATTTTACTATGGTAAGAATGAGATTGTGATTTTTTGGAACACAAGTTTACTATGATTTGCCTAGAAAACTGCCTGAGTATATATATGATTTTTGAACTAATTGTTTTGCTGAATAAGTGCCATAGGGCCAACAGTTTAGCATCTTGGGACTTTTTTTCCATATAAGTTTTGAACTTCCTACTTATAAATTCTCTTCCCATAGTTCTTTCCTGGAGTATAGGACATTTTTCTGTAAGAGGCATTTCAGGATCAGGCTTCATGAATAAGGTGTGAATTGTGACCCTGTCTCTCAATTCAGTTGCTGAGTTCCAGCAGGCGTTGAAAGCACACGACTTCCCACATGGAGCCTTTTCCCTTTCGGGACAGGCAGGTAGCCTGTACCATCAAGCACAAGCTTCTGACTAGTGCAACAATACAACCAGACTAAGTTGTGCTCCCATGCCTGATTATTCAATTTATCACACTAGACCATAAGAAGCCAGAATCCTGAGAGCCAACAGATCCATCTCTATAAGGAGCACCTCGCAGAAAATACTTGTAGGAAAAGCAGCAACACTGAATGAGGTTTCCTTTAAAAAATACTATTTCCTTTAAAAATAAATATTTAGTTGCAGAGTAAAACAATGTACAGATTTAATTAAAACCTTAACATTTCCTATAAAACTACTTGTCAACAATATGTCATATACCAAAACGCACTATAGCCTTTTGCACACTGGTTGTACTCTTCCTCCTATGAGTCAGAGTCAAAGTAAATATTCTTTTACTGAATTTTACTTCCTCTTTTCCTGTGGGACATTTATTTCATAAGGAACTTGATATATTGTCAAACTAAGCCTGAGCACATATTTTCTTTCTTTCCTAGTTATCTATTGTACTGAGTGAAATGTTGGGTTGTGAGTACTGCAGTAGCTGATCACCTGCTCCTGTTCCTCACATTATTTGCATCTGTGCAGAACCATCATATTCCTGGAGCAGCAGATGTCTTTAGCATTTGTATGTTCACCATACAGTAGAAACCACTGTGATGCATTTGAGCTTCATTTCTCCTGTTTTAATGGCTTAAAAACAAAGCTAAATCAGGTGGAAAGGGAACTTCTGACTGGGACTACATATCAGTACCAAGGAAGTCACCTCCCCAGAATAAACCAATGGGTATGAGGCCTGTCTTTCTTTGTCTCAGACATTGAAAATGCCAAATACAGAGAAATAAACAAATTTTCTTCTTGAGTACATCAGAGTCAAGCACCAGCAAATTCAGTGGGCATCTGCTGATTTTTTTTTTTTTTNTAAATTTTAAATGAGATCTGTAATCATATCAATGATTCTGGATTTTTGCTAGAGCAACACCGAAATGCAAAAGTCTGTTACTCAGTGGAACTCATTGTTATGAGATATTGTAATGAAAAATTAATGCAGCTTGTAAAAGGAAAAAATATTTCCTAAAATAAAAGGACTTTTCACTTCTATATACAATTCTAAGAATTAGAGGGGAAAAAAAAATCTATAAATTGATGACAGGGAAAAAAGTTTCCATTTGAGCTGATTATTTTACAGGTACTTACAAAAGAGTTTCCTTCACCCACAGAAAACAGATAAGGCAGGAGAGGAAACAGTATGTATGATCTGTTTCAGAATGCCTGTCTGTACATGAATTTCATGAAACATGCTGATATTTATGTCCTTGACATTCCCCACATAGTTCTAGAAATTATCAGCTTTGTTTACTTTACCATGGCAGTGCATGCATACAAAATTGTACACAAATGTTCCCCCCTCGCCAGCTGAGTGCACATCCATAAATAAAACATTCCTTAGAAAGATTATAGATTTAGCCACAAAGAGTATCTGCAAGGTCCTCAAGAAGATGTGGCATTGGGACTAGTAGTCTTCAGGGAAACTAGAAGACTGGAAGACATGGCCTAAAATCTTGAAGGTGATGCTGTGGCAGTTGAAAAATATAAAGAGTCATTGAGCAAATGAATGAATGAGATGAAGGTATAGTAATTACGCGGAATACTCATTCATGGTTGTCTCCTGCTGATTGGTTTGTTTCTTAACACCCCTTTCTAGGCTTCTGCCTTTTGAACACGTGACTGTATCTAGAAGATGTTGAAGGCTGTATTCACCAGCCTAGGTAACACACAAAGGTAAAGGACACAAAAATCCTTCTGTCTTCGTAAAAGACAAATGCTACTGTACGGCCAGAAACCTGTGATTTCTGAAAGGTGGACCATGTCCCATCATGCTCCCCAGTCACCAGGTTTAACCAGGGCTCTTCCTCCGATGATTGTCCTGATTCCTACACTTTTTCTTTCTCTTCTCCTTCATCTCCTGCACTGGTAATGCCTTTAGAGTCACAGCAGGCTTTATATGAATGCTGTAAATAGTAGGAACTGCAAACCAAATGAAAACAGCTGACTATTTTGTGTTCACTGAAAGTTTTGCAAATGCTTTTGAAATGGGCTAAGAGACAAGAGATTGTGGGGACAAGGTAAAAGAGGATGTGATTCTTCAACATCAGGTTTAACAGTAAGATATTTGCCAGAGACTCCTCTAAAGGAACTTCTGACCAGGAGCAGGTCCCTTTCCTTGAATTGGGTCGCTAGAGAACCAAATGTTGAGACATAAATTAGACCACAGGCATTCCACCTCCTGCACTAAAAATAAAGTGTGTTTACGTTTATCCATACCTTTGAAGTGCTATAAAAGAAGGTGTTTTCCCCAGTTCTTTAATAGTGGCTGTTGCCAAGGAGGAACCTTCTTAATTGGTCCACACTTTTCCTTACTATATTGTATCAGATGACTGAAGGTATAAAACACATGGAAAAAATCAGAGCAGGTTTTTTCATCCCTTGCCTAATAGGACCAACCTTTTCCCCCAAAGTCCCGGACCATTGCTTAGTTTTCCTCCTGTATCTACCGAGGAGATTCCCATTAAGTGAATAACTCAATTCTTTTCAAAAAGCATATTTTAAAAAATCCTTTGTTTATAGACTTTTAAACATACTGCCTCTCAATCACCCAGCCCAAAGTCTTGGACGAAGCGATAATTAGGTGTTAAGAGCTAACCAGATAACCACAGAGGTTATCTGTTTCCAGGCAGCCACTAAACACCTAACCAAGAATGAAAGTATGAAAACATGAGGTGCTCAGGAGCATTCATCCCTAATAAGTTTTGAAACGTTTTGAAACATTTTGAGTTACTGGCCTGTCTTTACAGCCCCACCCTGCTGTGACACATCCTGGCATGCTTGACAGTACCCACCCACTTAGAAAACTCAGCGCTCATGATAAAAACATGATGTGATTAAACCCATAAACCTTGCTGTGGCCCCTTTTTTTCAGCAAGGTAACATATTGAGAAAATCCCTCTCCCACATAACTGCAAATAATACAGCCTCATTTCATCAAGGGGAAGGCTTTCTAAATATTCTTGACCCTGAGATCAGCTCTTTTGGTTAGAGCCCTGTATTAATAATGCCAAGGTTGTGGGTTCAATCCCTGTATGGACCATTCATTTCAGAGCTGGACTCGATCCTTGTGGGTCCCTTCCAATTCAGTATACGCTATGATTCTTACTGCTGAGGAATCCTTTTGTTTTCAGAGGTGAAGATTTCATGTAAATTATCCTGTCAGTTGACTTGGAGCTCTTCATACATCCTTCCTCCATCTGCTAAATTCACAGAAATATAAGACTTGCCATTACAAGATTCATATAGTGTTCAAAACAAAAGGAATTTGAAATGTAATAAATGGATTTTTTTTCTCTCTTCCTTTCTGACATCATTTCTACATTGAAATTTTTTTTTTTTTTTTTTTTTTTTTTTTTTGGTGAAGATTCCAAGCTTTACCTACCTGATGGACACCTAAATGATATTCAAGAGAAAAGTCATTTGTATAGTGTTTAAGGTGATATGTTCATAATATGAAATTATACTTTTTCTTTCTCAGGATGCTAAAATACACCTGATAAAGCATGATTACCACTATAACTAAAGTAGGGCATTTGCCTTATGAATCATTTGATATAAAGCTGACCAGCTGCTATTGTGATGAGAATGCTCTGATGAAGTATGTCCTTGCAAAACTGTGTTTGAGTGTATTCCACTACTCTGATAAATACACAAAACATATCACAGAATTTTCTTCTCAACAGTGAGCCAAATTTATCCTGAAGTAACTCAGCTAGCACACCAAGAATGACAATAGTAATTAATGTGACTTTCTTCTTTATTTTTTTCATAATCTCTTGGATTATGATTGCACATCTATAAGGAGGTTCTGTGTAACCATGGTCCTGTATGCCATGGAGATCTCTGATATACCAAAAGCAGGGACCACTTTTTTTGCCATTCAAGCCCACAATTTTTATCTGAACTAAGATACCGCTGTAGAGGTGCCTTTCAGGTCTGCCACATTACCACTGTATCCATGAGTTTCAGGTAATTTTAGGGAGCGTTAGGCCCAGGCAGTTTTGCAGTGGCTACATTAAAATCCACCAAATCAGAGCCTTGCTGAAGTGAGAATCAAAACTCTCATGCACTTCAGGGGACAGTGTTATGTCTTCTCTTAACTCTGTCACCTCATAGCTAGTAATACCAAGGTCATGAGCAGTAATAAGTGGATTATTTTGGTGGCCACCGATTTCCCTAGTATCATTTCAAGGAACTGGCTTTTTAATGAGAAAATGTGAGAAATCATTGCAATACATTCTCAGAGAATATTTAATTGAATGGCATACTAACAATAAAAGCATCTGTGAATATAAGGCTCCCAAGCTGTTTTTGTTTTCCAATCATCTCCTTATATCTGTAGGTCAGATTCTGTCCTCACTTCTGTAAACTGCAATGTTCCTTCCTGCTCCCCTGCAAAATATTTTCCAAGAGTTTGATAATGATTCTCCTCAGATCTCTTTTTGTAAAAGTTCTTCATAAACTGAACCAAATGTGGCTTGTCAGGACAAGTTGCTAGTTACTGTCTAGTTTTGCCTAGGTTGTCTCAATTCAGACCTTATATGGCCAGAAATACTCCCTAAAAAAGGTAAGTGAAATCAGCATGCATGTGAACTATTTAGCCCACTATTCAATATTTCACATTCTGAAAGTGATTATCGACAAAACAACTAATAAATACTTCCAGAGATACTCAAGATACATACTATACACATTTATGTAGGAATTACCATAATAATATTATCTCTAACAGAAATATGCACATATGAAAACATCTCAAAGTAAACATAACATTTGCACATAGTAAATACCCATATGTCTCAATAAACACAATTTTAAATTTTAATATGATAAGTGTGTGGTTCTTTTAATTGAGAATGAAAAATTAAGAACAAGCCCTTTATGGGGTGAATCCTGCCATTTTCAATCTGCAAAGCTGGTAGAAAAGCATGACACACCCTGTGCGAATAGGTGGCATCAGGGCAAGGTCTATCGGTAGTGCTTAGAGACAGAACACCATATTAAAGTGCCATCAGAACTATATCACCAAAAAAGGTGTTGTGGTCCTCTTAACACTGTGACTATAATCCTGGTTTTGGCTATCAGAAGAATGTCTGCTCTTCTTTGAACTAATGGCAGATGTTCCCCATGACATGTCCTCTCTTTCATGCTTTCTTCTCAGTATTCACTAATGCACAATTTTTTTTCTTTTTCTCTGAATCCACTGCTAGCTACAGATAGTTTTGGTTGCAACATTAACAAAAGAATAAAGGAAGAACAAAATTTGTGGACATCTTCTGAAGAGCAAAGTCTATCATTTGGTATAATTTCCAAATGCTGTTCTTTTTTTTTTTCCTTTTCATGTCATTTGGTTGTTTTGCTGAAGAATACCTTTATAGAACTTTTTAAAATTAAACACAGTTCAACAGGACTGAATTCTGCCTGTGGCTACATATTTTAGAAAGTGTTTGACTTTAACCAAGTGTTGAGAATAAGAAGAACATTGCCAGACTTAGAATGCCTTCATTAAGACTACCTTGCCTGGACTTCTTTGGATATATGCACTCTGTCATTCTAACACAGACATTTTTAGCTGGAAAACTGTTCTTATTCCAGGTCCTTTCTTCCAGTAATTCACTATCCTGTCTTCCTTTTCTTCCTTTACACTATTTGCAAACATACCAGCTGTCTCAGAGGTTTCAGAGAGCTGCAGTTTCACCATTGAAGTCTTCAGCAAAAACTTGGAGCTTTCACAGTTTGATTTTGAGATATCAGACTGTGTTTCCATTGCCAACTATTAATCAAAATTCTTAACTGAACCAGTGTGTTATGGGCATACTGATAGAGCATAAATATCAGAAAGCTAAGATGACACAGAGTTTCTGATCCTAATAGTACTATATGAAACAGATACAAGATGGCATATGTTTCTAGCTGTTCCCTTTCCCTTTAACAAATAAACACAATTTGGTAACATTTGGGTGAATTTAGTCAGGACTCCTGAATACCCCAAAACAGCTTTTACAATTTCTAAAATGGACCTGGTGCCTGGGTTTTTCTTCAAATCCTTTCATGCAGAATGGAGACTGGGCAGCAAACTTTCTAACTGCGCCCATGCCCTCATAAACATCTGTAATGAACCATAATTCTGCCGAATGCAGGAGCCACATGGCCATGACATTTTGGTTATGAACATTAGAGAAGCATGTGGCTCTGAATCCCAGTGTTATGGATTTTAGAGATCTCAAGTGGAAGCCAGCTTTCTGAATCATGCAGGCACTCAACACATCCTGAAAAGATCTTGCAAAGCAAAAGACATGCAACATAAAGGTCTTGCAACCTGGCAGCAAAAAAGAGGGTCAAGGCAAGGATGGAGGGTAGCACCCCGTGGGAAGGCAATGGTTAACTGGCCATAGTCCCATGAGCAGGCAGGCAGGCAGTTCCACCACTGCAACAAACAACAAATTATTAACACTAAGCAATTTAGCAGCTCAACTTAGAATAAGCAGCACATTGGGCACTGAGTACACAGTGGCAGACTGTCTATGACTCTCTGCTACCAGCCAGCCAGCAAATTTTATTTTTTACCCTAAAAAGAGTTCTTTGAAAACTCCACTATAATAGCCCATTCTGTACCTCAGAATAATTTTAGAGGGCTGAGTCCCAGACTTCCTTTTTGCAGGTGCGAAGCAGCACATTCGCACCTCCAGCTACAGACAGTTTCCAGGGGTTGATCCACCCATGCCAGACCATAATACAGAATTTCTTCATTTTCCTTACTGCTTTGCACCACCATGAGCAAGTCTGCCCCATCCAAATCCAGTCCCCCAGAGATGTGCAATTGCAGCAGGGTTAAGGCAATGAACATCACAATCTAGATCACAGGTTTCGAAAATCTGGCTCCTTCAAGAACAGCTAATTGTACCAATGCGGCACTATTTTTAAAAAGGGTACATTTCTTGATCATACCTCACACTGCAGAGCTTCTGTTCAACTAACTACACAACAGTCTGTTAACACTGAAGGAAATCCCCTGAAAGCTGTGTTTGTTTGACCAACACTGACTAAAATTAGAAAAATATTAAATTAAAGCAGCTGGTCAGCTACCAGACACAATATTATCCCAACTTCCTTCACAGGAAATATTATAATAACATTTTATTTGTTTTTTCCCCTGCTTGCTGTCACTGGGGTGTAATATTTCTTTCATGTTGTTGATAGATCAAGAGCACTTCTGTTGGACTCAGGCTGTACTGTATGCTGACGGTGACTTGCCCAGCACGGACTTAAATTCATGATCCAACCAATGTCTAGAGGTGCACAGGGGCAGAAGGGAGCAGAATGAAAGCAGAGACTATTGACTGCTCTACCCAAGGTTACCTACGGCTTTGTTCTTCATTCTACTTCAGTATTTTGATCATAGCTCTGTAAATGTACGAACAAATAAGCTTCTTCTCAGCAGACCTTTGCCTATGGCCTCTCCAAGGACACAGATCCAGAACCATGGGAAATGAACATCTGGGTGTTACATGAAAGCTCCCTCTGATGCTTGGCCCCTGTGTGTCTGCATGTTTTTCTCGTCCTTCCTCTGTGCAGGACAGCAGGGAATGCCTACGCAAGGACTCTGCACCTCTCCTCCAACACTTGCATTCTCTCCACTACAGCAACCTTTCCATTTCATGCTAAAGTCTCAACAAAACCAAACAGGGCCCCAAAACAGGGCCTGAATTCAGTGACATGAGTCACCCGTACTGCCAAACCTCCCAGATGCCCCTGGACTTTTCCCATCACCTCTGCTCAGTGAGGTTTGCAGCCCTGACATGCCAAATGAAGCAAGTTTTGCCTGCTGGCTCTTTCACCCAGGTCCTTGCAGAGGAAGGCAACCTGGCCCCAAACTGTTGGACTGTCCCCAGCCATTTTTGCATGTTTCTTCCCCCTCAGGGAATGGTTTTTGTTTTTCTGCTGTCACAATGGTTTTAACATCCCATATACATAACACCTTTTGAAATGGACCCCGAGCTCTGGTCTACACCGGGAAACATTTGCTGGTGGAGCTCCATCAGTAACCAGTCCTACTGTGACTGCCATTGTACCACCAACAGGATACCTCTAGCAAAGCTTTTGCCATCTTTTTCCATAAAATGAGCTACATCAGCAAAACCATTTTCTTTTCAGCAAAAATGCCTTTATAAACTTCTGCCAGTAACAGAAATTTCTTTTGAAAAATTATAACATACTTTTCTTTGTCCTGTGTATCCTACCAAAGGTTTCTGCTATAGGCATAGCTTTACAGAACCATAGCTATGCTTTAACATCAGTTAAAGAATACCAGGTATAATCAGTTCACAGGTTAGTGATAGCTCTTTTTCCTCGGCACATGCATTAAAAAACAATATGGCTTTCATCCATCTTCAGTAACCAAGGGTTTGTGCATATGGAAGCCATATGGAGCGTAAGAGCATGCCTATATCAGAAATTACAACAATATATAGTAATGTGGGAATTTAAACCACTGTAGCTGGACAATATAGCCCCCTTTTTCCTCCATAAGGATGTGACTGTGTGTGTGCATGTGAGTAAAATGAATAGGTTTGTCCATTTGAGCTTCTGTTGCTTTGGAAGCAGTTTATCTAAACTGGAAACCAAAAGTGTTTATTTCTGAGTAAGAATGTCCACATGGAGAGTCATGGTAAAATAAATGCAGCATTTTAAGTATATGAGGATCATTTGTCATTCCTACAGACACAATTGGTTCTATATCAAAGTCCTATATCATATTTTTGCATAAAGCGTCTTGTCACTAGCAGCATTTGCATTTTAGCAATTTACATTTCTTCTTGCAAATTAAAAAAAAAAAAAAAGGCGTTCAATTGAGATTTGCAAATGAGCAAAGGCAGCCAGGTGAAGGCAAGCAGGAGAGATGGGGGAGTGTTGAAGTTGAAGGTGAGAGGGAGATAAACAACAGCAAAATATCAGCCTTGCTCTGAAGGGTTTGGTTTTTCCTCCAACCAAACTTGGTGTGTCCAAGTTTGGACACATCATGAGTCTAGGTAAGGTGATTTTCCTCAAATGGCATCAATAACTCACGTTTAAGAGCACATTTTTATTGATTTCAGGGTATAACATAATTAGGTCTCATATTACTCACATAGGCTGTGCAGTTCCTGCTGTAAACCTAGATATTATTCAGAAAATCAAAGTAATCTCTTGTATTAAAATAACAATACATTTGAGAAATGATTGCTACCATTTTTGAAACTGCATTAATGTTTATTATTTATGTAATATACAAGTTTAGAAGGGGCTGATATTTTTTTAACTTCATTGCTAGTATAAAAAAAGTCTTTGAGTTCTTGGAATCAAATGAATGCAAGTTTCCTTTTTTGTATAGGGTGATGAAGAGAAATGTATCACTGCACATTAAAAATACATGGCACATTTTATCCATTTACGTATGTGGTGCTCTTCATGCTAAAAAAAACCCCAAAATCTCAGAACACTTTAGAGAATACACCCAGAGACAAAGCTATTGTTCAGGAAAAGCCAGATTAAACAAACATGCCTGTAGTCTTGACTTGAAGGCATTTATGGAATTAACATTCTGAGTCTCATCTGGCACCACGCTCCAAAGCTGGGGGCAGAACATGCAAAGCCTTTGGCACCTACGAATTTCCACTGATATTCCCATTATAGACAAAAGCCCAGCATTTTACACAACTCCAAGTCATTTCTGAACATGTGCATTAATGGAATCAAAAGTTTTAATAAGCATTTGTGGCCTTAAATTATGTGGTACTTTAAAGACTGTTGGAACTGCCCAGACATCACCAGGCAGGCAGTGAGTGACATGACCTTAATACAGAATTGATCTGGCTAGTCTAGGTTATTAATATTCAAGGACAGCTTAGTTCTCCATACAGTGCAATTTGTAAAGATACCCATGATCAGGGATTTATGGAAACCTAGCCTAAATGTGACGAAACAGTGGAATATTTCCTCTTTTATCTGGATTGCAATGTTCACGGTACTTTGGAAAAATGCCCTAGGATTTGTTCCTTTTTTCATGCAAAGTAACAGGTACAGAGGCCTAGTCTGATCTTTAGTTTTGACAGGGTTCGCCACTATCTTTCATACTACACACTAACACCAGCTTTCACAATCGCTCTAGTTCCTGAGACAGCCCTGTGTCTGCTGTCATAGCTGCTACAGTACACAGATAATTCAAGGAAAAAGCCAGCAAAGCACAGACAGTTCAGTCCTTGACATGACCCAGTATCACGAGTCCATATCCACCATCAGGAGACAGTGCTATTCCCAGCTGATTAGCTGCTAATACACAATATCTCTGCCATGCTGACACTTTGCTTGTTCTGGTTCAGCCTGAGAGACTTCCCTAGCCATACTAACATGGTTCCTAAGTCAACAGAACAAAACTCAGTACAGGCAGGTAGAAAGTACAGGATCCGTAGAGGAAAAAATAAAGATCCCCAAAGGCACAGATGCACTCATACTTAATTAGTCAAGAGCCAGTTGCATAGACAAGGACCTGGTGTGGTGGAAGACAGCAGAGTAACTAATTCCCAGCCTATAGTGTAACGCTGTTACAAAAAGAAATGACAGATGTCATTCTGACATGTGTTAACCAGAACATCCTGTGTAAGACATGAGAAGAAATTGTCTCACTCTCCTCATTGCTAGCAAGCTCAGCGGTGCTTCTGTGTCAGCTCTCAGTGTCATACTTTATGAAAGACGTAGACAAATTGAAGAGACTGAAGAGAAGAGCAGCAGGAACAGTAGTAAGATGTTTAGAAAATGGGTATAATTAGAAACAAAT
This sequence comes from Dasyornis broadbenti, assembly GCA_013397935.1. Classification (NCBI taxonomy): domain Eukaryota; kingdom Metazoa; phylum Chordata; class Aves; order Passeriformes; family Dasyornithidae; genus Dasyornis; species Dasyornis broadbenti. The sequence continues at coordinate 1,166,741 of VZRN01004254.1, read as the reverse complement.
GTATGATAAACCCTAACCATCACATTCTGGTGTGGTAATGAAGGAATCATTAAAGTAATGAGAAGAAGCATTTAGTTTATTTTTCAGCAGAAAATTCCTATATGCGTGCATGAGTGCATGGTGCGTGCGTGCGTGCGTGCGTGTATAAAAAAGGTTATATAACCCTGGAAATTGGGAACTATGTGAAAACTTCAGCAAGGGAGATTTTTAAAAATAAGTTACACATAACTGAGAATGATCTAGATACACTTCTTCCACCTTACTTGAAAACAGGAACAAGATCACGTCTGTAGTCCTATCTTTTTTGAAGAGTTCTACAACATTATACCCTCCCAGTTTTCCTATTATGTTCTTCTGTGTTACAGTCCAACCCAGTCAATTAATGTGTCACTTTTTTTGCTCTTGTGAGTCTTCAGCATAGCCCCTTTCTGTTGTTCACATTATTTCCCAGACAAAGTGCACCAAGTGTCCTTTCTGGTCTATTACCATGATGAGATAGTATTGGAATAAGCATTATTTTGAATAAGCAGACATCACAGTTTCTAAAAGTTCCAATATTGGTTTGATTATTTTGCAGAGAAATAGAGCCAGAAGAAAATATCTTAACTTCTATCTCCAGAGGGCCAGAGCCAACCAAGGAACTCTGTAAGGAATGCTTAATAATAACGATACACAAGAGAGTCTGAGATTTGTGTCTATTAATCAGGACATCTATGTGTCTCACTTTGGGAAGACTTAGGGTTACATATTTACTACCTTCAGTGACCAATACATGTTGACTACAAAGAGCTGCTTCTCCACGAGGTTGCTCCAACCTTCAAACAGTACTTCAGGTATGAATTTTCTACTCAGAACCAGAACACCCTACATCTCTAAGCCTTAGTTTTCTTTCCAGCTGTGTCATAACCAAACTCTACAAATGGTATTGTAGTACTTATGGAAGACTCTTTTCCAGAACTTTCACCGTTTCCACAATCCTTCTCTGAACTATTTCTGTACAATCCAGCTCTTACTAGAAAGCCTCAAAAAATGGACCTAGCAATTGAGCTAGGTTTTACCATATCTGACCAGAGTACAAACATTTCTTCTGCATGACAGATTGCCTTCCTGTTTATAAATCCCATCATTAATCTTATCTCGTCCAGAACGTCATGATTTATGCTTAGTGTGTGATCCACATTAACCCCAAAGCTAATTCTGAAAAGCTGATCCTAACCAACTTTCCTGTGCTGTATTTGGTTACCTGATATACTTCGTATCATTTGATTTTTCATCCATTTTTTAAGGCCATATATACAACTTGCTGTAATAGTTTTGAATACTAATCCCATTTTTCAGCACCCTTGCTGTCTGTCCAGCTTCATATAACCTAAGAATATTGCTGGCATATATTTCCCATAAGGTTCCTATTCTATCACGTTGAACCAGACCAAAAAGGTAGCAAGATCCCTGCAAAATATTAATCAACATAAATTTGCATTTTGACAGGAAATCCTTCTTTTGATGACCTGCAGGTAGTCATCCAGCCAGCTTTTGTATAGATTCTTCAACCAGATTGTGTTTCCATGGCATTCTTATGAAATGTCCTATGAGATGGCAACAAAATCCCTATTAAGTATTTCCCATTATCCCTGAGACTAAACAGCAAGAAAGTTACAAAATACACCTAAGCTATAAACACAGTCTTTGTAGACTTGGTAAGGTTAGCATACCCTACTGTACAATAAATAAGGAATAAGGTGGCTTTAACATCTGCATGGCACTTGTAGGCCAGCGCCTGAGCTGTTCCAGAGATGCTCAGGCTCCACCAGAACTGTGGAAGTGGCTCACTGACAGTGACAAATAGCGATGGTGCATTCAGGCTATGCTTTAACTTTGCCTTTGCCCTGAGTCTAAGAAACAGATTCACTTGCCATTTGTCTTCATTGTAGGTGACTCTAACAGGTAATGACAGCTGGCAAACAGCAAATAGCAATAAAGCCAAAATAATATTCTGAAATGGGAATTCTATCAACACCCAACACTGCCAAAATTATGCTTTGCTCTAAAGACACCCAGTTCTTGGAGTTACAAAACATTTGCCTCAGCATACAACAGACAGTGTAGGAAAAAAATCTTAATCCCAGTTCACCTTCCACAAAAAAGCATACAAAAACCCTGTTGCTTTGCCTTCTCAAAGCAAAAGACAAGGCTTCCTAAAAATGTTGTCCAGGCATAGGAAAAGAAGGTAAGGAATGTGGCTGAATTCTTCCAGAAATACAAGTTGCTAGTGGGAAGGATGTGGGCTTACCAGAATTCATGCCAAGTGATGGAAGCCTACATATTCACAGCTCCCTACCAAACACAAACATAACATTAACCAAGGTGTGAGAAAGACATATTGCCTCTGTAACTGAGGAGGGAAGCAGTTTGGTCATCAGAAATTTCACAAGTTGTGTCACAAGGGTACAGAGAAAATATGTAACTTAAAAATATTAGGAGTACCTGGACTCTTACCTTTTATTGAAAGTGTAGATTAGTTTTCATTCCTGAATATTTCTACATTTTCATCAGATACTTTATTGTAAGGATTAGTAAGCATACAGTGTCTCTCAGACTCTGTTTTAATGAAAACACAACCTGAAATTAGGCAGTATTTGGGGGAAAAAAACCTGTTGGTTGGAAATCTGTTTCCCTACTGACATTAAAAGCAGTCAACATAACTCTGTGATGATGCAGAAATTTAACTTTTGTACATTTTTATTACATTCAGGATACCAAAGATAAGTGAATTTATTCACAGAACGGCTGTCATTGAATTTAGTTTTCTGGTACGATTTCTTTCCCATATAAACCCATAAAAAACATGATGGCTGAAACATTAGGACTGCTTAAAGCAGAAGCTGATGTATCTCCATATAGAAAGAACAGATAGGTTGCAAACTGTTTATGCCTTTTACAATTTTTACTGTATTAATAAGGAAACACTGTGATTACCAATCAAAAAAAGACTCAGGAGTGCTGCTTGTAAAGTGCACCATTATAAAGATTTATGTCTGTATCTGGGGAGTAATATAGAGCATTGATATTTTAAGGAGCTCAGTTCAAAATCTCTTTATTCAATGAAAGCCCATGAGAATGAAATATGTTTTTCCTGGGACAGCATCATTGTTTGTTTATGATAGGAACTATTAAAAAAAATGTTTTTCCCAAAATTATATGTATGTCAAAAATATCTCAGATTTAATTAAAAGAGAATTCTCTTGCATTTAACTGAAATCTCTTAGAATGTGGCATTATGCAGGCCAAAAAAAAAAAAAAAAAAAAAAAAAAAAAAAAAAAATCAGTTCCTGATCCCTACAGTTGTTTAAGACTGAACAGGAAATATCTGTATTCAGCATGTATTTCATGAACCAAAATGTACTCCTCAAAATGCTTTCAGAAGATGACTGCTTTACATATATTTAAAAACACAAACCACTAAGAGAGGAGCACAAAGCAGTCCTCCCACTGGGGCCTGCAAGGAGACCACAGGGAATTCATCTTGTTCTGCAGGTTGCATATGTACATACTTTTGGCTACATTCTGTTAACTTTTTGCAGGACCTGAATTTGTTCTTTTTGAATCAAGAGCCAGTTCCTAATGTTTACTTACCACAGTGTTATCTCAGAATAATACTCAGAACCAGGAGCTAGAACATGATCTAGCAACTCAAGCAATCTTTCCTAGTACTTATTTAACTGATGCCAACAAGTTGTGTATAATCTAAAATAAATTATTACTTTTTTTCATATGGTGAACTGTAAATTCATGTGCATGTTTCTCGCAGCACAACGTACTGTGGCAGTGATATGTTTATAAAAGGTTTGTGTTAAATACTATTGTATTTATTCTGATAATCCAACAAAGGGTATAACAGGTTTGGGGGCTGTGCCTGGCTTGACTGCATCACACTTATTCCTTAGAGAATCAGAAGAGCTCCTGATCCTTTAAGAATCTTCAGGAATCAAAAAAAAACTGTACTAGAAAACACTTTCCTAAATCCTTTTCCATTTTCAATACAATTTTTCCCTTCTTCTGAAGAGCAATATGTCTGCTCTCTTCCTGTTCCAAAGATCTTCAGTGGGTATTGAACCACTTCCACCATTCTCTTTGCTGTAGGTCACATTTTGGTGCGCAGTTTGGGAGAAAAGCAGACCACACCATTTCAGGACTGTTTTGGCAAAAATAGATACCAGTCATACTTAGAAGAGCACTCTGTAGCCAATATATGAAGTTCATCAAGAGAAAAATTAAAACGTGGTAATAATTTAATTCTTTTCTTCCTTTCTTTAAATTGTTAGAATGCAATCTCTTGGCCAAACTGTTGTCCTCAGGGTATGATATATATCAAACCCATGCGCATGTAAGTGGATTTTTTAAACGTACTGTGAAAAGTAGCAACGCACTGAGATCAGAATCTAAGCAAGTAAAAAATAAGAGGCATAGGAACTGACGGCATAAATCCAAAGTTTATCATATAATTCCCAGATCCATGTAGCTGGTCCCTAGGAACATGAAAAACGCAACAGTACAAAGGAAAACATTTTCAGATGTACTTCTTTTTTTTTTTTTTTTTTTCCTAAAGATCCTGCTGCAGAGGTTATATCTGGCAGTGGGGAGCTTTTTCTCTTATCTTCAGTTCCCACAAGAACCAAGCTTGAACATCAGAGCTCCCTAAGCCTAATAAATGAGCGTATTCTTGTCTGCTTTATCTTTTTTTTTTCTTCCCCCAAGTCATATGATGAAGAAATAAATATATGATCTTGTTTTCAAAAGAAGCTATTATATTAAACTGAAGGTGTGAGCCTACCCCGTCGCCTGGGCTCTTACCTAGACCTGTGTGGCATTGTGCAGTCACAGGAATGCACAAAGGGTGACTATTAGTCTCCTTGAAGCAATTGCTCCTTCTCCTTTCTTTGGAGTTGGAAGGCAAGTGGCATCTCTGCAGCTTACTGGTAATGCCTCCACACAGTGAATCTTGTTCTGATTAGTCCAACAGAATGGGTATATATCACAATCAATTTCCATAAATATTCACTTATGCCTCTTTTGCCTTCATTTTCCACAAGCATTCAAGTGCTTGACTCATGTTCACATGAACACTCCCAGAAAGAGAATGTTAAGCTTACATGCTTGAACACTTGCTTATAGTAAATTTTAAAATAACCAAGTATGCAAGTCATAAGATGGGAAATAGAGTGTCTTTGCTGGTCCCTGGCAGAGAGGCACTTAAATAAACCAGGAAAGTACCTGCTTATGCCTTCCTCATCTATAATTATGCCTGCACATGCAGTTTTATTTGGAACAGCAGACTCACAATTTGCTCTTCCACCGTAGTTCAATGGATGTGGCATGGAGCAAGAAATGTACAGCACTGAGTCTCTCTTTCCCCTAGAACAGGAGTGATTCTATTCTGTAACCCGTGCCACATACTTTGAGATTTTTAGACAAAATATATTGTATAAAAGTTACATAATACTGCAAACTGTTGCTTATCATGTCTCGCATGAAAAAAATTTTCCATAGGAAAATGTCTTCCATAATCTTCTGCGAACGGCTATGGACCAGGAAGGAACACAGATAGTCAAAAGAGCATATTTTTCTCAATGCTAGCAGTATTTTCTGAGTTCCTGAGTGCTCAGACTGAAACACTTAACTTTGAATGCAACCAATCAGCCTCAGTTATTCTACTTCCTTCAGCAGGGCCAGCATTTCATTTCTGGCTTATATACATTTCTTCTATATTTTCCAAAGTTTACAAAAGTTAGAAAGATGAGATTTGGACACAGGAGGTGGAATTCCAGAGGGCGGAAGAGAGGTTTATCAAATGAGAGAGAGAAATGCCAACAGAAAAACTGAGAAATGAAACATCCAAAAGAGCCACTAGCTTGAACATGGATACATGAGGCCAAATTTGTCCTCAGAGTATCTCTGCTCTTCCAAACCTGATGGATTAAGCCTGCTATTTGGTTGCTGAACAACCTGTACTAGCAGGAGAACTACTAGAAATGGAGTATAAACAATTTACTAAGAAGAAGCTGTATTTGCTTTGAGCTGTAACTGGTTCCACAGACACCACATAAAAGAAACCACATCAGCATCTGGCAGTTTATTTCACCCTGAGCCAGCCAACACACTTTCTCTCCGAACCTCCATGTCCATTGCACAGGGGAAGGACACCTGGGGGCTCTGACCTTAAAATTAGATCTGCTGCACTTGCAAAAATCCAGCCTTGTAGCAAGGCCTTTCTTATTTACCATCCAAACGTTGCTGTATCTCTGAGCTTTGCAGACGGATCAGGCCTCGATAGACTGTGAGAGAAATTGAACCCAATGTGAATTTGCAGTAACTCGCTCTGCAGCGCTTGATTCCCCTGCCTCCTGCAAAATGTCTCTGAGGACTCACACACAGCCACCATGCAGATCAATAACTTTACAGTACAAACAGACGGAAACTCTCCCTTTTGGGAACAGGATAAGGCAAAGTCGATTTATGTACAACAGAGAGATGAGTAATTGAGCCAGGAGTATTTTAATAGGATATACCAATCCAGCATTTGCATTTTCAAACTGGTGTGTACTTCCTGATCCAGAATCACTTGAAATCAATCTTTAAAAATCCCTCCGAGGCTGGGAGAAGTCACTGTCACTTTTTAGATGTTGCAGAATGCTGTTTCAAATCTCCAATGCAAAATTTAAACATAGGACTCCACTCACTGCATTTTCTTTTTCTTTTATGTGTAGGCTTGCAGTGGCACAGCCCAAACTTCCCAGGCATACATACTCACTTCTTGGATTTGGACTTCAAACATGCAAGGGTTTCTGTGCCAGAGCTTGACTCTTCAGTGACCAATATGCAAACACCAAGAACTAAATAAGTAAATTGTCAGGAACCACCATAAAAATCAGCATTTCACATCACGGATTCTGAGGTGCCACAGGATTTTGCTTCACTGGGGAAATGAAAGGCATCTCAGGCATCACCATCTCAGGCATGGTGATACAAGGGAGGAAGATGTTTTTCAAGGCCGTGCTCTCTATTGCAGGGCATCTGGATTCTGTGAGACACCTGCTTGTCCTAAAAAAGCCCCAGCAGCCATGGTGAACCCAGCAGTAGCAGTTCAGACATTCTGAGTCTGGGATGCTTTAGGAAGGAGAGGAAGCTCATATGTCAATGTATGTGACAACAGCAGCACTCATTTTTCAAATGCTGTGGGAGGATTCATGTTTAAGTTATGATTGGGTTTGGAGACCTGCAGAGAATATTTCATTTTCTAAAGAGAGACTGTCCAGACTGTGAGAGAGCAGCACTGTGGACAAAAGTATAACCAATTCCCTGGTCTTTAACCATGCTGTGTGTGAGAATTCCTGCACTGCTCCCACTTTCAACTTTTATTTGTTTGCAGCATTTTCCATGGTCACCAACATTTTCAGCAGCTGTCTGTGATTCCAGCTACAGTTTGATGCTAAATACAGTAAGTGTCTGGGAATAGTAAACATTTGCCAGTAAGACAGGAAAAACAAAAAGATTTAGCAAAGAACCCCTAATGAGAACCATGGGACATGTTACAACTCTGCTGAGGATGAATGTGCTTTGCAAAGGCATTTGCATATTGTCACTCCTCCCAGTGTGGCTATTTCCTTAACCTCTTTTTAGATTGCAAACACAACAGGGCTGTGCAAAATTTCATCGAGGCTTATCCCAAATTGAGGATAAAATGATCAATGACTAAAACATGACTCAGGCAAAGGAGACTTAGGGCCAAACTTTCTTCTAACTTTTAGTAAATTTATGCCTGTATAACAATTCTACTGTCTTCTGTGGTGTTTGCTATATTAATGCAAGCAAAACCAGAAGCAGACTCTGACAGCTTCAAATTCATCCCATACAATAAGTCAAATCAAGGAGCTTGTGCTTGTTTAGTCAACAGCTGAATTTGACCCTTAGGTTGCTAACAAGCTATATAAACTATATGCTTCTCTAAACTTTATGGAAAGTTTTTTGAAGTCAGTGGACATTCAATTCCCTTTTGTGGTATTAGTGGAATGAAGGGGACCAGAACTGGCAGGGATAAAGCTGTAACACTCTGGTCAGTGTGCCTTACAATCCCAAAAAAGCACACTGCACTCCCTTCTCTTTATGACCCATAAACCACATAAGTATGAAAGGAGGACCATACCTTTCACAGGAACAGAGGAAATTCTGAAGGTACAAACAGTGACATCATACCCTCTGCCAACACACTTTACATAATTTATTTGGCAAGAGATATTACAGTCCCACAAATGCAAGTTGATTTGTGTTTGACCACACTGTAAGAAAAACTGCTGTAATAGTACCTTGTTGTGGGCAGGTGGAAAGGTATCACACTGTATTAAGCAGTCACTGATCAAAGGTCTTGAGGGGTTCTAAGAAAAGCTGCCTTTAGCTAAGGAAGTCCACACTTTTTAGTTTCCCGAATATCAATGAGACAAGTAGGAGTTTAGAGATTGAGTCAGGACAGGGGCTATTAAACATTGTAGGGCTCTGAAGTGTTCATAGGAGGCACTGGCAGGAGGAAGAACCTGAGAAGGTTTCCACTCTCTGAAGTCAGGGTTTGTGAAAAGGACACATGCCTAACCTTTAAAGGTTTACTGGAAAGAGGTTACATGTAGGTTGCTTTACATAAATCTATCAGCAGTACAATGTGTACTGTGTACATTCCTGGCTCCAGGGAACTTCAAGAAAAACTTCTTTCAGTTACAGAACATGACCAAGTTTCTTCTCTATATTCCAAGCTGTATTGCTAATTATACTTTAAAATGTAAAAATACTGCTCCTACACCATGTCCTCTGGCATGTTAGCAGAGGAAATCTACATTTTGTCCCTTTGTTATTAGAGACCCTGGAAACACAATCCAACTTAATGAGTTTTATGGTGATTGTTTGAGATTCTTAACTTTCTTGGCACTAAGACTGATGGCATTCTTCCATACTTAAAAATTCCTTTTACTGTTGAATGAAATGCAACAAGTTGTCAGTGCTAAAATATTACCTTCATGTCCATCACAAGTAGGGTTATTTTTCTGCACATTTTTGAGTAGTCTGGGAAATCAATTGGTAATTAAGAAAATATGTCTGTTAATATACCTATAATATAATTACTGTAACGCACTGAATAAAACTGAAAAGCCATCCTAGTAGATTTCTGCACAGAGCTACTTTCTCAATCTTCTTTTTATTGGAAAGACCTTTCATCAATAATCCTAATTGTAAGTATTTGCTTTAGGCGCCTCCTGTTTCCAGATACATAGTTTGGTTGAAAAGTGGCTGCTATATTTTGTGTTAAACCTTCTTGTGGTCTGGCTTTCAGTACGTCTCCTTGAGTAGGTAAACATGACAGAACAAAAGTGCCTGGAAATGCAAACAGACCCTGAATTATTATGCCTATTACTTTTTATTAGTAGTAAAACCAAAAGAAGCAAGGAACAGTTCTATTTATGCAGAGCAGTTAGAACATAAATAATATTAAAATGTTACAACTATAAAACTACTTATGCCATATTAATTTAATTCTAATAAAAGGTAGGTTTTGGTCTTGCCTCCATGACAGCAAACATTGTGGAGCTTTACTTTTATCCAATATTTATACTCAAAAACGTTTTGGTTTAGGAAATAAACTAGTGATAAAAAATTACAGTCTCAGAATATTGGACTTTGACTAGTCCCCTGCTGCCCTTTATGCTATGTTTCAGTAAAATACAGTACATCTTGCTGTTTTATTTCATTGTTTGTGGCCCATGCAAAATCCTATTGTCCAGCTGCCCAACACAAATGAACAACAAATCAGAACAACCAGAAAAGCACAGTGACTGATTAAACTAGGTCAGAATTTTTGCCTGCACCATTAGAAATATGACTTTATTCAGATTTTCGGTACATGTTTACATCACCTTGAATGACACTGAGGAAGCCTGCTGATGGAGCATTTCACTTTTAAGTGCTACAGAGAAGCAAATCGTGCCAGCTCTCCTTAGCACATATTATCAAGTTGTTTGGTTCTGTTGATTTTTTTTTTTTAATTATTCCAAATTAGGAGGGTGGTCTTGCATGGGATTAAGCAGCATGTAAGAGAACAAGGAGAACTACAGTTCGGAGCAGGCATTCAAGCTAGATGAGCTCATTTGGACAACAAAGTCACCTCCAAGCAATGTGGCTGCAGCATCAGGTCAACCCAAAACAGCAGGCTCCCTCCCAGCATTTCCATGGCACTCTAATCCCCCTCATCACTGCAGCATTTTGCTGTCAGTCTCAGCTCAAGTTTTCCTTGCCAGTCTCAGCACCCATGATCTGGAAGAGGCCAGAGACTAGCCAGGCAAACTGTGGGGTTATACAGAGGTGCTGCACAGGCAGCTGCTGTTTCTCATCCGCTCCCTCGGGGTGAAGAGTCCAAAAGACTGGTTACCTTTGGAATAGATTTCTGAGGATGCTTTACTGTAAGGGGTGAAGAATGAGCTGCCTCACCCAACAAAGTAGTAAAGAGAGTCACAGCAAGTGAACTTTAAGTTTTCCGTCTTGAAAGAATATTCTTGGACAGAGACAGAGTTTAGCCATAATTTAATTGTGTTGCCAACTCAAACTTTAGGAAATTGACTTCACAAGCTGAAGAACTAATGAAACCAGGTTTTATGCTTATCTGTGTCTTCCGTCTCTCAAAACTTCTCCCAGCACCAGACTCTTAGATTCTCTTATGTCTCCTGTCTCTATCAGGCAAGAGACAGAACTTGCTCTGTTTCTGACTATAAATCTATCTGCTAAGAAACAGGATAATGCCTGAGTTTTACCTTTTTTGACTTTCAGCTCAGTGCAATCGTTCAGCTGAGGTCCCTCTCCAGTATCCAGACAATTGCCATGAAACTTTAAAAATGCAATAAGATTTCAGATCTACCCTTCTATCAAATTTATTTGAAATTGGCAGCAAGCTCATAGGTCATTAGGAGGCTACTGATACAGAGACAGAGCAATTTCATTATTCCATTAGCTGGAACCCTGTAATCAAACCCTCTGCACAATCATGAGACTTGTTTACAGATCATAAGACTTTGGAAAATAATAGACTGTGGGATCTTTCCAGTTTCAACATAGTATGCAAATAAAGACAAATATTACACTGAAAAAAATTTTAAAAGGAGCAGTTAAAATGGCAAAGTATTTCAGATCTAATGATACGAGCTTAGAAAATACACTTATCACCTATCAAAAGACTCTAAAAATACAGGAAAGCTTTTTGGCTTAAGCAATAAAGTATAAGAGAAGCTTGAAAGCTAAACAAAATATCCTTCAAACACAAGAAATCAAGGAAAAAAAAATTGGATAAACTCTGTCATGTTTTATATAGCCACAGTTCTAAAGGAAGTTTCTAAAATTGTAAGTAACTCGTATCAGGTAATAAAAAATGACAGTGCTGATGGGTTTTTAAAAAGTTTCCCAGGGGAAGATGCAGAAAACTACAGCTTCATAAGTCTGATATCATTAGGGTCAAATTTGGTACAATCAATAATAAGGAATATGGGCAGTAGAGGTGCAAATAAATATGATACATTGGGACAGCTTCTGTAAAGGGAAATCATACCTCACCAATCCATTAAAATATAATGAAAGTGTTAACAGGAGTAAGTGATCCAGCTGAGAAAGTATTTTTTGATTGAAAGAAATAGGTTTGGCAAGATCCTTCACTGAAAGCTTTTAAAGACATTAAATCAATGTGGAATAAAACTCAAAGTCCTCTGATGACTTAATAATTGGTTAAAAGACAGGAAAGAAAGAGTTAAAGTAAAGTGGGGGTTTCCTGTTAGAGGAAGGTTACCAGATCCTCAGGGACCCTCGGGCAGACCTGTGTGCTCCAACATATCATAAGTAATGTGGAACAGGAAGAGAATGGAGAGGCTGAGAAAGTTTGCTAATGACACAGAGTTTTTCAGGATCCTAGGAACTGAAACAGACCAAAGAGTTACAGAAGATTCTTACAGTGCTGAGGGACTGCACAGTGCAGTATCAGCAAAAATAAGCACTGACCTGCATGAAGTCATGAACAAGCAGAAAAAAAAAAAACTTAACTACACAGACAGAAGTATAGGCATTTCACTAGTATTGACACTAGGAAAGATTTCTTGAATTAATTTGAATACTACTTTAGAAATGTCTGTTCAACATTCAGCAATACTCAAAAAGGCCTGTAAAACATTAGAAACTACTAGGAAAGAAATAGCAAAGAAAATGGGAACATTAATCTGTCTCTGCCTTGTTCACCTATAATTTTGAATGTTGCACATATTGAATATTTTAATCAGCTGCCTCAAAGTTACAATAGATTCAGAAAATTGATTGTAGATAGTGACAAAGCTGGTCAGAGGTGTGGAGTGAGTGCCATATGAGAAATGAGTAAACAGAGATGGAGTTTTCAGCTTGGAAAAAGAAATGACCAAGAGGAAGAGCAATAGACAGCCATGAGCAGAAAGGTGATCAGGGACAGGTCATTCACTGAATTACTCCAGCAAGTAAAACACAAAAGGGGGTGTATTTTCCCTTACTTAATTACATCGTAGAATGTAATGAGGAAAACATAAATGAGTTTTAAAAATCAGCTGGAAATTTAATTGAAGAAAAGTCCACCATGGAGATGCAATCTTCTTCTCAAATGTCCCTAAACCTGACACCAAGTTTCCATTCTTCATTTTCCATCATTACATTTCCAATCCGGTGTCTGTCAGAGTCAGGACATTGGCCTTTTTTCCACCTTTATTCAAAACAGCAGAAAGTAAACATTCACCATAGGCAACAAGCCTAGGACCCCTAAATCTCCCACCACATCCTCTCCTTTTTTCCATTTCCAGCAGCCCATCCCACAGTATCATCTTTTCCTCTCCCCTCACTTAGCACCTAGAAAAGCAGCAGCATTTTTACCCTGGAAGAAGGGCACTACGCACATTGGTTGGAATGGTCTCTCATCACCTTTAGCTGATGTTCACAAAAAAAATCAGAAGTTGTTTGGAGGGATCAGATGTCTAGATTGAGGAACTCATTAGCCAATAAATAACAGCAGCCTTACCAAACCAGTCTAAATAGATGGGGGATCTTCAGAAATCAAATGAACTTGCACTTCTGCGTGGTTTTAAGAGTAGAGCATCATCCTTCTCATTTAGAAGTCTGCCCCTGATCATGAGGAGAAATCTCTTTCCTCCTGGTTTACAAGAACTGAGAAAAAAAATGGATTTCTCCACACAGATCTTTCCCCTTCATTCACTTCAGTCCTAATGAAATGTATGTATCCATGCATCCATGTAATTTGGTGCGACCATATTGTGACAGCTTTCTAATGTCAGGACTTGGTGCACTAGCTCACATTACATAAAATGAGCAAAGTGCTCACTCAAAACCACAAACTTACAGCCCACTCATCTGGCATATACTGCCTTCTCTGTAGAAGGCCAAGGACCAGGCTTCTTGTCCTTGCTCTGCTTGCTCAGCACCCGAGTCCTGGCTAAGCAGCATACAACAAGAGCATCTATCGGTTATTTCATCTGTCTCAAACCTCTTAAAAAATACAGAACCTCCTTTGCCCACTAGATGTGACAATAACAACACTGAATGCTCAAAACAAACCAGAACTTGAAATTTTTAAAGTCAATTCTTTACAGACGTAAGAATGTAAGAAAAAGTAGACCAGCTTGCACCAATGGCCCCATGCTGTACTGCAGTCCACAGGTAACTCAGCGTTACTGAGAGACAGCACTGAGCCCATCAGCTATCAATTCATCCCTACTATACGTTCCTCAGGGATGAAAAACTAAAAAAACATGTAAGATCTGCAACCCTGAGGCTTCTCTTTGTGACACCGCTGCTACTTCTTCCTTTTTTCTTGTGTTGTAACTACACATAGCATCATTTTCATGACATGGTGGAAATTCCCAAGTTCCAAGTAATCCTATTTTGCTTTATCTGTCCCTTTTTATTTCTGAAAGTCTTTGGGGATTCTGAAATTACTTTCTGACAATTTAAGTATCCTGGTTTTCGGTTTTCAGCTGAACAAAATGGTAGCAGTTGATAACCTATGCTTGATTCATTAGTGCTGCTCTGTAATTTCAGAGTGCTAAATAGAAATGAGGTTGACTACAGCCTACATGTATTTTACTCTTTAGAATTTTTTTAGCTGTGGTTTTCTACAAATTTGCTGGATAATAGGATCAGTAGTGTTTCATCTATAACCTTATTTCAAAGCTTGAGCAGTGCAAATTTCTGACAAATATCCTATATGTAGAATCAGACATTTATGAACTGTGTTTGGAGTGTATAGACTTGATATGCAGTCTCCTCTCTCTCTCTAGTAGAATATCCCAGAGAAAGCATAAGAATAAAAATAACCATTAAGAACAAGTACAAGGATTTTTCCAGCCAAGATAAACAAATTAATGCCAATTTTCCCTGTGGCACCAATATTTTATTTTATTTTTTATTTTGACTTGAACTATATTTCTGGCATAGGACGAAGATTTTATAGCTTTCTCAGTTTACTATAATACAAGATCATATCAGAGGTCCTTTTTCCCAATACCATATCTCAAACATGGAATAAGAGTGGATACTAAAAGAAAGAGGATGAGAGATGGCATGAACCGATACCTGGGTATACTTTACTGACTTCCATCAGAAGCTGGTTTAAGGGCTTCTTGAACCAGAGGTTGCAAGTGATGACTGTGTGGTAGCACAATCTCTTTTTAAAACCCATTTACACTTTTGGCTTTCATGCCATACTGTAGCAAAGACACAAGCCCAGTATAAAATATTCTAGTCATCCTCTGAGTTTTTTTTCCAATGTCTAAACTACATTTGTATATTCTTTCTAATGCATATTCTGAAACACCTTAAGAATCATGCTCTTGATTGTTTGAAAAATTCCCCCATATCTACTGCTGAGAACTATTCCTTAAAGCTTCTTACTGCAGATATTTCTATCAGCTTTCTCCTCCATCCCCATCCCCATTGCTTTCCAAGGTAGCATTTTACATGCTGTGCCACATCCAGCATCTCACAGCACCTGTAACTCCCCATAAGCTTCTCTTTGTTTATTATGACCAAATTGTTTCCTGTGACTGATAAATGTGGATAGCTATGTCAAGCAGTAATTTTAGGATTTACCATAACATCTCGCAAAGTGTCTTGACCCAGATTGCGGGCACAATCAGCTTCTTATCAGAGAGACTGAGCGCCTTGAAAACTGAAACAGACTCTTCAGATTTAGTGAGGTCCAACTCTCCACTGTTTCCACCTTCTTTTTGATATTTTCTTTTAAGCCTGTGCTTTTCTGTTACATTTTTAACTGCAGTGCAGAAGTCTTCATACTTCTGTGGTACTATTTCAAAGCTGAGCCTCATTGTGCCTGAGCTAGCAATGTACTGACAACATCAGCTCCTGGAGAATGAGCGACTGTTGGAATAAGGCTGTCTCCCAACAGCCTTCTTTCCTGCTGGTCCCAATTGCTCGCAGCTACAGACTGAGGAACTGTTTAAACCTTCCCTAGCTATCTTCCACTTTTGAAAAGAGTTTAAACTTTAATAGGGTTTTAATTGTTTCATTCTTCCAATCTGGCTGTTTCCTCAAATTGCTTAACTCTGGGTATGAGGGTATTTTGAGGCTGGCAAAAACCTGCTGTGTTCTGTTTCTGAGTTTTAGGTGATCAGCAATATGTAACATAAGCTGCTTTTATAACGAAAAGATGTGGCTCTCTCAATGTACTGTATCATCCCCTCTGGAAATGGTCTCTTCAGCCAGGGCATTTTCTACAAGCACCTAAATACAGAAGATGATATAAGTCCATTTTCTCCGCATGGGAAGCATGACTAGGAAAAGGGCTTGTATTCTTCCTTCTCCCATCTCCCTACATTAAAATTAAGTCCAAACCAGAAAATACACATGGGTGTCAATGCTGAGCTGGCAGAATATAGGGCATGTCTCTAGCTTTACTGACAACCTTACCACAGCCAAGACACACATTCCCACAGGCACACGCACAGATAACTATCTATGTTTTTACCATATCCAGGTTACCATGGGGAGCTGGATTGAGAAGTGATTTTAAAGTGCCCATGCACTGGTCTCTATAAGTGCCTCCACTCATAAGAAGAAACACAAACTGCCTCTTGTAGGTCAAATACAACAATGGACAAATTTTTAAGGACTTGGAATGCCTAAAAGAGATCAAATAACCCTTAGAAATCTAAATACGATTTTGCAGGCTCTATTTCCTGCTGTTGTGCAATAATTTCATACAAAATGGGCCCCACAATTCCAAAACTGAAGCTAAAGTTTTTCAAAACTCTTTCACCTGAGATATTCCATGGAGAATGACATGTCCGGTTTACACCTGTGGTTTTTTGTATGTAGTAAGCATTGACATGATCCCTTGCTTGCTTGAAAAAGAAACAAAAATGCTTCACTTCCTATGAATATGTCACTGTAGGGTACAACATCAGGCTGGTAAAAGTGAGTATCCCTCTCAGACACATTTTGGACACTGGAGGTTTTCATCTCAGGCCACTGGATTGGCAAAAGGCATCAACTTTTGCCAGTATTACTTGAGCTCAGATTCTTAATATACACTTCTCTGTGTCTGAAGAATGAAATTCTGGAACCTCCAGCAAATACAAATCAGATTTAAGGAGCAGGGCCATTGCCAGGAAACAAAGGCCTCACTGCTAGAAAATAACTTTGGTTCTCTTCAACCAGATTGTGCTCTTGTCCATTGACAAAGACAAGCAGCATAAGATTCACAGGGGACACAGCCTCAGTGGCCTAGAAATAAACCTTCACTGTAATTCATTACTTTTTAAAAATGTTATCCTAATGGATGCTAATTCTGTGGCCTTTCCTACTGTGTGAGGGTGACTGTGGTCTTTGATCAAAGATAAAGCCTTTGCAAAAATACAATGGTAAGGCTCTCATTTTGCTGTAATTCACTTTGGTGCCATGAGTAGATTTCAGGCAAATGCAGCTCTATAAACAAAATAAAAAGATGGCATTTCAGCAGCAATATGTAAAAAAGATACTGGTTAGAAATACTTCAGAGAAGCAGCCTGCTTAGTTGTAAAATGAGTTTAAATTAGGCTTTAAAAAGGATTGCTAAATCTTGACACATATATGAGCAGCTTATTATCATGCAATTGTGCAGTAGTTGCTTGATCTTGTTACTGATGTGCCACATATGAATAAGTGATTAATTACCACAAAGGCTAAAACAGAGCAGAGTGAGAGTACTGTAGCTCACCCTGAAAGAGGGGCTTAAACACGTTTATTGCCCTTTAAGTGCATTTCATTAAGGCCAATTAAGGACTTTCATGTCTTATTAGAAAAATGAAGTAGATTTATGAGGTTTTCGTAGGCTGGAAATGCTGGGGCTAGCAGATACAAAACTGTGCAGAAATTCAGTAGTTAGAAGCTAAGAAAATAATATAAAGATACACACAGGAGTAATTTCACTAAGGAATCAGATCACATGAAGGTGGTCTCTGTATAGAAGGAAGAGAGGAAAAAAAAACAAACCCAGAGGTTAAAATCCTTAACATTTCCTCTCAGACTCACTCCCTATAATTTTATGGGCAATTTTGCTATCCAGCTCTCTTTGGGGTCTCATTTTCTTCTGTTCCATATAAAATTCAAGATGACATGAAGGGCTGCCATTCAGTTGGGAAGAATTTGCTCCCAGTGGGCACACCTTATTGCATACCTGTGAATAAATGCAGAGAGCAGAAGAGAGCAGATTTGTTGACCACCACACAGCACAACTCCCAGCAGGTCTACATACCTCAAAAATGTTTAATCTTGCTGATAGAGATTCAGTCAGGGCTCCTTTATCGATGTAACTTTAAGCATTGACTCAGAAAAACATATAAACATATGAACTAGTTAAACCTGATTGGAGGATGGGTTTAGGTTTTTTGCTAAATAGGAGTGAGGATAAGCACACACTTAGAGTTAAGCTAAGTGTGTGTGCTTCAGCATTTTGTTGTATAAAGGTCTACAAAGGTGAAAGCCCTGACCTATTATCTATACTTCTCACTTAGAGTTTCTGCATTTACTACCTCAAACCAGGGGTTTCTGACTGCTTGAGATTACGTCTATATTCCTTTAATTAAAAAAAATAATTAAAAAAAAAAAAAAAAAACCAAATCCAGAAAACTATTCAACAGAAATAAAAAAATTTCTATCTGAATAAACAATGTGTATTCAGATCCACAGGGCTCAAGAAACGAAACATGAATGCTGACCTTCTTTTCTTAAATCATGCTGTTCTTAAGGTAGCAAGAAGGAAAAGAAAGGAATGGAGTAAAAAAACTCAGCAGCATGATCTGAGGACAAAGGCAAACTTTGCTTTGACTCTGCAGAGTTCTGAAAGTTTGTGTCACAGCCTTCATCTTATTTGAGCGTAATTTAGTCTATAGAATTTCCTTCCTTGCTTTATTTTGAAAGAAAACTTTCATGGGAGGTTATAGAGTATGTATCATTATCCTTGGGGACTGTGTCTGTTTCAGCATCATCCAAGTTTCTAGGTCCCACACATACAGTATCTGGGCAGCCTTTTTACATATTATATGTATTTATGAATTTTTAAAAATATGCATTATTTACTCAGTGGACTGGAATAGCAATGTCAAGTGGGGGAATATGTATTTATAAATGTTTTTAAAATGCACATTATTTACCCCACAGACCAAACAGTTCCAGTCTACCATGTATAGTCTTAGCCACCTAATTAAAAATCTTATGAAACTTCTTTGAAAAGCACTTGCAGTACATATGCAGCAGCAACTTTCGAAGCATTATTATCTCAGCTCTTTTTTACTTTTTTTCTCCAATATACACAAAGCATTTAGACATATTATGGTCTAATCACTTGCCAAATTTCATCTCAAATAGAAGCTATATAGGAATTCTACAAGCACTCAAAAAGCATCAAAAACAGCAGATCAGCTATATTTTGGGGGAGGAGGTGGGGAGAGGGGTTGCTGGACCGATATCGTTTTAAAACAAACAAACTGATGTTTTTTAATTTGGTGAAAAAGAATTAATTCCCACACTGAGATTTGTTTGTGCCAAACCTTTGCTGCTCCTTTTAATGAGGTTTTAAATAATTTTTTTTCTGCCAACTTACTCTTAAAGGGGTTTGTACCAAAAAAATTGACTACATACTATCTACATGGTCCAACCACTACTGAGTAAGTTCTTCAGAGATGGGAGACCAAAACTACATATTTTGTAAAATTACATGATTAAAGAGAAAAGGTAAATGCAACACCAGCATACATCTGTCTTTTGTTGTCTGAACACAATTTCAAATAATGATAATGTTTCCATATTTTGTTCCTTAGGTTGGATTTCCAAAACAAATGGTGATTCATATATCTTTTCTGTCTTTGAGAAGGGATTTATTGATGTAAGAAGTAATAAGCATCTGCCTCTGCTGGTTTATATCAAAGGGATATAAAATAAATGCAGCTCATGATGCGGGTAATATGTAAATCTCTTGATTCTGTCCCCAGCCACAATTCAGAGCACTTCACAGAGTATCCTGAAACCATGCTGCAGCATCATCTTATTTTTTGGGGCAGGAGGGCAATTCCAGCCAAGTGGTCACAACCTTCTTGAGCATGAACATCAGCTCCCCATAACCAGCACAGCTGACACAACTGTGTATGTTCTCTGACCGTGGTCATTTGTATAGGCTACAGACATGAAACACCTTAAAAATAGATTTAAAGGCCATCATAGGTTAGAAGCTTTGAACAAAAAACTTCAGTAGTCCAGGCTATACAAGAGACTTATGAGTAGTTTATAGGGTTTTATGGAGTTTCAAAGTGATAAATGTTTACCTGGGCGTACTGTTGCCAGAATTTGTAGTTGCTGTCAAATGTAGAAAGAGAATCAAAACTATATTTAGAAAATTTACTTTTATTTCGAATTTCTTTTTACTTATTTCACATTCTAATTTAAAGCAATTTACATGTTAGAAACCACCAACATATTCTTATGATAAAACTCATTAAAACATCTTGATCATTTTGGGAAGCTGAAATTTTTCTATTTCCTCATGACAGCAAAAATGTATTCTATAAACAAAGAGAACTGATTTTAAGACTATTAAAATTGGTACTAACTATAAATTAGTAGACTTTTTGTTAAATGGTGATGACTATGTGACGTGCTGTAATATTTCTGAGGTTTATAAGTGATCTTAATTCCTAAAAGATTGGGAAAGGCATTGTTCAATAGTATTCTGAGTATGAAATTTATGTGTAAATTATCTTCTGACATCTTACTGAAAGCTGGCATTGCAGCTTGGCACAACACCATAGTATAGTCCCCTGGTCCAAACAGAATTTGATGAATTGTCGAAAAGCCACTTTTCCTTTGCCTCCAGTCAGAAAGCATAACATGGACACTGGCCTTTCTCAGAGTGTTTCCAGCTCCAAATAGAAATGTTTTTGAAAGTAACTTGTAGTAAAAATGGAGATGGACTGGATATGTAGTAGCTCTGGATGTGGTGGAAGTGCCTGGGTAGGCAGCACAATGCTCGTGGCAGGCTTTGATAGATGGTGTGACAACGTCTCTGATGCAGTGAGAGCACACCAGTACTACTGGCTGTGCCCACAGGGCATCAGTCACACAACTGCACTGTGCTGCTCCCTCCCGCACTCCTGCACTCCTAGCTCTATGAAATATTAGGGGGTACAAGACACCTGAAGTATGAGCTAAAAGAAAAGAATGAAAGAGCAGTAATGTCTTCATTCCCAGCTGCTTTTACAGCTGTGCTGGTGGTCTGCGGCAAGAGATGTCCAGTTGGGACAAGCAATGCTTTGTCTATCCTGGTACTCTCTGCTCAGACGTCTCATAATAGATAATATTTACAAAAGTGTATGAGTCCCCATGTCATCCATCACCCTCAGCAACACTGAAAGTCAGGTTGGATGGGGCTCTGAGCAATCTGATCTAGCTCAAAATGTCCCTGTGCCGAGTTGCACTAGATGGCCTTTAAAGGTCCCTTTCAACTGCACTATTCTATGATTCTTTGATGCCTTAACTGGCCCAGCATCCACAAATGTTGAATCAGGCACATCCTTATTTGTATCCCTTACAGAATTCACTTACCTGCAAAAGGACTGCTAAACAATCCCTTTGTCTATCTTCTCACTAAAAATTCTTTCTTTTAGAAACATTCTCGCATAACATCTATAAATGCAACTTTGTAATACTAGAATAGTTCAAAACAGGTTTTGAATCAAGCATTTTTAGCCAATTTTCCTGCCTTTCTCAACATATGTACATGTGGGTACAGTGATCTGGAGCAATACCAATCCACAGATAAGCCAGGGAGGACTCTAGAGGAAAGAAATATCCTCCGAAAATCAAGCTTCAGATGAGTGTTGTGTCAGTGGGGCAAGAGGCAGATCACAATATAGGAAACTTTTACCTTGCTCGCTCCAGCATCAAGCAGATACAGTGACAAAGAAGTTAGACCCAGAGACTGACAGGTTCTGGTCAGCTGATATTCTCTAAATGCAAGACAAGAAAGGCAGAAGAATATATATTAAGTATTTAAGATTGTAGTCACAAGTGATAACAACATTACACTAATAAACAAAAAAAAGACAGTTCACCCCTTTAGGCGCATGGCAGCAGTGTTTCTATTGTTCTGGAAATTTCCCCACTTAAATCACCTGCTGAACTTTCTGGGTGTCAAAGCTAAACACCCACAAAGAGAAACAACCACTTCATGTAGCTCAGCTGTGACACTTACCATGGATTAAAAATCAGTCAGAGCCCAAGCAGAGTCTTGCAGGCATGTGGGCTGACACAAACCAGAGATGACATTCTTCAGGCTGTTGCTGGGGCCTGGGGGGCTCAGCCGCATAAAAGACATACAAATGTGTTATCACATTCAACTTGAAAATTTTCCTGGCTGAGAGGAGATGGTTGGGTTTATGGGGCTGAAATGACCCATGCTCTCCTCCAAAGCTAAAACCATCCTGTGCCAAGAGAGGGGAGCACCCATCCTTTCTCCACCAAAAAGCACTACACGTATGTCCTGGGTGGAGTCTGCAGGAAAGAAACGCATTCCTCATAATCAAGGGTAATTCGAAAGGCAAACAGTGACCAGGAGAGCATGCTATCCAGCAGAAGCCTTTTCCTGAACCCAACTCCACAGACGGTTACACAGCCTGCTGCAATGCCAGGGCAGATGCCAGGGAAGAGACCAGCCACAAACCGAACAGACAGACAATCCAGAGCTTGGCATCTGGGTTCTTCAGCTGCCAGCCTTGCCTCATGAGTAGCCACAATGGTTGGCTGTTGTGCAGAAAACAACAGAGGAAGAGGCTAAAGAGGTCTATGTGCCGCACTGCCAGCATTGGGAACAGGCAGTGCCAAGTGAGTATTGCAGTTTCATGCACGTGCCAATGTGTTTTGGAACCGCTTTTACATTTTCAAAAGTAACAACAGAATTCCTGCATAAAGCAAGACAAGCTCTAACATCAAGGACAGTTTCCCTTCCTTTTTTAGATTTTTTTTGTACATAAATTTATTTTTCACTTCATTTTGTTTGCCTCACATATACACTTCAGACAGCTGTGGAACAGGAATGGCCTTCATGCCTTGCGCTCCATACTGATAAAATATTTGAATCTACAGGAATACGTGCACAAATCAGTTAATTTCATAACCAAATGACAAAGCCCCAGCTTGTAAGCCTCTGTTTTACAACATGAGCAATTACTCCAAAAAGTAGCTGCATGAACCCCTGTGTCACTGCATGCTGAGGAGCGGCACGGCACTGAGAGTAAGGGGTTCACAACCTTCTCTTTAAAAACCCTCTTCTGCCCTATTTACACCAAATTAACTCTTTAATCAAAAGGAAATGGTTTTTGTATAAATCACTACTTGCATGTTTATTTTGTTTGGGAAGATTTTAGGCTATTAATTTGCCAAATGAGCATTTCTAAAAGTGTGTATTTGGACACACGAATATATATATGTGCTTCCCACATTTGCCGTCCAGCAGAGTTATTTAATTCAGACGTTGCTGTTTCCTGAAATAAGTGCATTACTTTGTGTCAAATCAGGATAGTGAGTTCTATTGTTCATGTATGAGCAAACAGCCAAAAGAAATTGAGATGAGGAAGAAGCCTACAAAAGGGCTTGCTGAGCCAGTTACCCACAGAAGGCTTTCATTTCTGTAATGTCATTTGACATAGGAGCTTTGTTCAGTTATGGGGACTTCTCTAGATGCTGATTATGACCAACAGGGATTACTGAGAAACTTTACAGTAAGAGGAAAAGGTATTCTAAATTATCTGTGCTACCAGGATGGGATCTACTGGTGAAACAGAAAGACTGCATCCTGGGGTTGTGATGAGGGGCTTTTGATGTGACTAAAATGTTGGGTAGAATAAAATGCCAAGGAAGGCAAGGTGACAAAGGGCTGAAACCCTTCTCTTTTTTCAAGGCTATGCTACAAGCATAGGAATTAGTCTTTCTCCTAGGAGCGTCTAGAAATACATCTTCACCTATAAATCTCACCCACTAAGGGTGCCTGCACCACCGCCCTCCCCAGAAATTTATTAGCCTGCTTAATCGTATTTTCTCTTCACCACCTTCAAGCTCTTCACTTCCTCTCCTCTTAGCCTATCCTCTTACCCACTCCTTATTTTAAGACGTTTATGGAAGCACTCTGTCAAATCACAACAGATCTGATTTTCTGGGGATGTCCCAGCCATGTTCCATTAATTGTATCTGCAGTTTTACAAGTGCTAATAACTACAGCCTTGCCGTCAAGCAATTGCACATTGTATTTTCAGTGTTTTTATTTGCTCAAAATTGGCCTCTTTGTCCATTAGCCCAATGTGGTAAACTCCACTAATAGCTCTCAGAAAAGACTTAAGAAACTGAATCTCAGCTTTGAATAGAAAAAGAACAATTCAAGCTCAGACATATCCTACTTCTGACTGAGGTTAGATAAATCACAATATATTCTGAGCCAAAAGGAAGCTGTGAAGGATTTTACAAATTTGATCCATAGTATTTTAAAGAATAATATGGTGTATATGGGGGCTTTGTAACACTGTGTATAGTATTTTTTATCTGTACAACATATGAGCCCTTTGGCATTTGTTTTCTGTCTCTGAACACAGTAATTTTTCATTGCCTACCTTTTTATAGCTGTTCTTGTTTCATTATTAATTTTTCCTTTCATGTTTTTTATATAATACAGGAAAAAGCAGGTGCCATCCATCGGGTCTTAGTGGGACTATTTGGTTCACCAGTTTTTAGCACCATACTTCAGAGCAGCTACAGTAAAATAGCATGAAACCTAAAATGAGATGATTAGATATATTTTCTTTTTAACTATCACCCCTTCTTCCATTTGCTATGAGGCTGGGGTTAGCCCTATGAGGAGTAAAGCCTTGATCCTGCTGTCACTGAATTCAAAGCCATCAACAGTGCAAGCAGGATCAAGTTCTGCTGACCTTTTGAGATGATAAAATCAGTAGATTTCTATTTACACCTATGAGCTTGACTTGCCCAGCTCTGGAAAACAATTGCATGAGATTCATCAGATTTATTGTGTACTGCTTTTGTTGGTTTAATTTACTTTTCTCCCTCTGATGCATCAGGCGCAGGTCACTATTGCATGCAAAATGTGGAACTGCCTAGGATAAAGTTCTGCTCTAATATTGTTTAATCAAATGTTCCTAAAAATCTAGTTCCAAGTCATCAGGCGGTAAAAATTGCTGTAACTCAGTTTATCACAGTGACACACCATTTTACAAGTGCTGATGTTCTGACCCCTGTTTTCCAAGCACAGACAGCCAACTAAAATGCTGCTGCATACCGCGCCCACAATGTTTTCCTCATTCATTGTGTGTGTAAGTGGGAAATGCAGGACAAGTCACTGTACATCATTACTGACACACACAACAACGTCTCCTCATTACATCACAATTTACCAAACTTACTCATACAGGTAACAAAAGCACCTATCTCTCAGCAGCCAGGATGGCTGCTCTTTGGTTAGCACACAGCCTTGCACTTCTTGGGATACGGAGGATATGGTGGATGTGCACTGAGCTGGATAACTTAAGTCTTACTGCAGGTAGTAGGTCCTAAGTGGCAGAGATGTGGTGAACTACTCAGTCCTCAGTGTCCCCCGAGGGAGGCTGCCTTGCCCTGCATTATTTGCACACTACCTCACTCTACCCCAGCAGACCTGCAGCTCTTCAGTGCAGGGAGCAGCTGTGGAGGCAATGAGCTTACCCTGAGACTATTTGCCCCTCGCAGGTGACATTCCCTCATTTTGCCATTGCTGGAGCAGCACCTGCCAGGAAGCCTTTGAGACCAGGCAGACTCAAGGGCTAAGCACGGACAGCACAGTCTGGACCAGGTGCTGCTGCTGCCCATGCTTCACGCAGCACTGCCCACATGGTCAGGGCTCTGCTAATGCACCCTGAGACTTCAGCTGCTGTTCCCATCTATTTCCCTGGGGTGGGACCTGTTTTACAGCATGAGCAAAGTGACATTTCATTAATTCACACCCTGAGTTTAGCAATGATTTTTGGTCGTGTCTCTTACTAAGGTAACAGACGTTGAATCATGAACTTTGTAATTAATGCAAGCTCTTACAACTAAACTGTCTCCTAGTGTGCCTCAGACACATTTTTTCACAACAATCTGAAAACGTCAAACCTATGGTAAGACAAAAACCTACGTTGAATTTGGCAAATTACAGATAATTTTGGCTAAAAATGGCAATTTCACTTCATAAAATCTAGCCCTTGTATGAATGGGAATTTTTCCACTGATTCCTAGGATGTCATCCTTGATTTTTCAATGATATGTTGTACTATTTATAAATATATATGCCCAATCAAATACATCTCCATTACTATAAAAAAGAGATTTTATCAGATCCATAAATTCGCTCTGAGGAGGGTTACATGTCTTATTGCGTACTTTTAAATTGTGCTTTACCATAGAATTACATTTCATAATTTGATGATTTAATATAAATACATTTCTGTTGAAGCAAGGTTCCCTCTATGTGTGTGAGATCCTGGATATCTGTATGCAAAGTCCAGCCCACCTGTAGGCTTTTAAATACTGTCACTTGCTTAGATAGGTGGTGGCAAAGGAAAAGGTGGTGGCAAATGAAAAGGACATGCAGGACAAACTGTGTTTATGGAATAGGACCCATTTTGAAGTTCACATATTATGAAGGTCACATACACTAAGTCTTAACATCTATATTGGGATGGTTTAGTATGTTTGCCACCCTTATTTTTAATGTATACTTCTCAGCCAGTCTGGGAAAATGACAGCTTCCTACTTTGGCTTTTTCATTGTAAGGAAATCTGCTTTCCATCAGTAGATAAACTTTGTTAAGGCAAGCAATAAATTAACAATTACAAAATCTATAGAGATACGCATACTTAATTGAAAAATTTACATTAAACCAAGAGTAGAGTAAATTTTAATTTCATGGTACAGGCATTCCCATATGGCTATGCATTAAAAATGGTTATACTATAGGATACTCATCTCAAAAATACCTGCACAGGATTTTCTTTACCTCCTTCTATCCAACAGATCATATATTGTTGCTCAACATGCATAACATGTTACTCAACATGCATAAAAGTAACGGAAACCTGCTCATCTTCCATGAACAAATGCACGAATCTAATCAATGCTATAGCTTATAGATGTGTCTTATCAGTCAATGGCAAGTATGCACTAGTAGAGACCTGCTACTACAATCAACAGTAAGGTGCTCAATGTAAGATACTAAGGTAATAAAATCTTATTGGAGATGTTTCTCTTCGTCTCTCCTGAGCCAAATGTTGCTCTCTGTTACTCCCATAGAATGTCCATTAAATTCAGTGACCTGAATTTAGACCAGGAAAAACAAAATATAATTTTGACTTGGCAAATTTGAGCTAATTTTACAGTAGACTGACACTATATGTAAGTTAATTTGAGGAGACTTTTCTCCTGTTTCTTGTCTTACCTGAAAATGTTGTAAGGAGATTCAAACTTTGCGAGTCATTGGATTCATATCTAAAATACATTGAATAAGGCACCAGTATCTTAAAAAGCAGAACTGCAACAACATACTCCATTCTGAATTATATTCATGTCCTGTAATTATTTGTCTAGTTTTAGCACTTTTCTGTGCAAAATCAAGGCCTAAATATTAAATTGCACGACTCTCCATGGCAGTTTACTTTTGATTCCTTTCTGTTCTCACTCGTCCAACCATAAATATCCCTTCTTTCCCATTTTCAAGTCAACAATACAAATATTTACTGTATATTTCACCTCATTGTTTCAGTACTTGTATAGTCCTTATATATTCAATCAAATCCTTTCATTCATACTTGTTCACTAGTATTTATTCCTTTCATTCTAAGCTTTGGTTCTCTGCCTGCAGGGACTCAGCAATGCACTCCTTAATGTACACATTTCTAGTACCTTTCTGCTTGGACACTGTCTGAGGCCAGTATTCATAAATGTTAATGTTTGGTTCAGACATAGGAGAAATACCTTTAACACCGATCTAAAATTTGGAGCAATTTTATCATTTGGTAAAAACAAGTTGAGGAGGGCTAGTGACTTTTGGGCCCCATTGTGTTTACTGTTTGGGACGTTTGAGCTCCTCTCAGTAAGTTCATCAGCCTAAGATCCTGGAATAGGCTCCCCAGGGAAGTGGTCACAGACACTTGGTCTTGGTCAGACTGAGTCTATCTGAGTTCAAGAAGCATTGGGGCAATGTCCTCAGGCGTATGGTGTGATTGTTGGGCTGTCCTGTGCAGGGCCAGGAATTGGACTCCATGATCCTGATGGGTCTCTGTCAATGCAGCATATTCTGTGCTTCTAGGATCCTATGATGGAAAGATGGTGTCTGTAACCATGCTTTTTTCCTAAGTATAGCCATTTTCCTTAAGTCCATACACTATGGAGCTGTTTTTCAGCTAACAAGTGCTGGAGACAGGCTAACAATCATCCCACAGTCCTTTCAAGTGGAAGCTCAGGTAGAAGCTCTGGTCCTCACGGGGTTACTCTGCACCGGTCACTCTACATGCAGGCCTGGCAGGAGGACATAGACCTACACAGCCCTTTCACCAGCCCCACCTTAGCCTTCCCAGGGAACTTTTTCCATCCACTTTATAGCCTTTTTTTCTGCCACACACGAAGGAAGAGCATTCACATACCTGATAAGTAGTCCCATTAGCTCATGCACAGCATCTTTCTTTAAAAACGTAACCCACCCCCACCACCTTGCAAATAGATGTGCAGAACAGCAGCCTACAACTCAGGCATGACTGAGCTACTTTCACTATCAGTCCTGATTATTATCTCCATGAGGAATGACTCCAATTCCACGAGAAATAAAAATTACCCTAACCTTCAGCCATAGCATTAGGGAGTGAATCAGTCATATTTTCCCCTTCACATTTCTGAGAACGTATCGAGGAAGAAATAAAAAATTAAAAATATTAGATATTGCCTTTTGACTTGACTGCTAACACAATAAAGGAGCATCGTAAACTGAATCATGGAAGTCTGCAGTCTTCATTGCTCCCTTTGCTGGTATTACTTCATGGATATTGGAGCCCTTAGGGAAACTGGAATATGAATAAAGATTTTTTTAAATCAGCCGTTTTTTCTTGGTTCTGTTTCTAAAAATAATGCAGTTTGCAAAAAACAGAAGGTTTGGTTTATAACACAAACAAAATTGTTACATTCTGAATGGGTTGTAAGTACCTGATTCTTTGCCTTTTTACTCATCCCTGCTAAAAAAAAAAAATCTGCAAATCCATTTGCTAACCAGCTGCACCTCTGTACTGAACAGATAACAACCTGTGCAAGCCAGGCTTTGCTGTGAATCGGTGCTGATAGGCCTGAATCTCATAGCTTTTTTTAAATGCTAATGACAAGAAACATTTCCTAAGCCAAAACGCTCTTGTAGATCTGTCTACTTCTATTATGACTGATATTTGCTTGTAAGTACATAGAACACTTGTTCACTGTGCCTTATCTGCTATGGTGCAGCATGCTGACCTACATACCATTCAGCACAATATGATGCACAAACATCTTCTAAATAATTTTTCATTTTCGACTTAAAAACAGTAGAGGCAAAATAGGATTGCTGCAAATCTAACAAAGAGATGGCATTATTTCCAAATAAAAATGTGCATTTTTCCAAAGAATTTATTTGTCTAGCAGCATGAAGTTCATACATAGCAATGCTTAAAAAGGGTGTTGAATTGCGATTAGGAAGGAAGGACTTAGGAAGAAGAACAAACCACATCTTTTCTACTTACATAGAATAATTAAGCTAACTTATTTCTCATAACAATTAAAAGTTCAGCCTTTCTGAACCATGTTTTCGCAATATCACTAAATGCTGCTGATATAAGAATGCTGAAATGTGTGATAATAACAATAAAGAATGATGGATAGAAAAGGATGCAGTAGCTAAGGGAACAGAAATGATAGTCTATTACCGGCCATTGTCAAGCTAAACAGAAGTACAGTATTTATGATTTTTGCTGTGATGCCTGCTATGTTGTATAAGCCCAGTCTTTATGATGATACTTGTCTATGGAATGAAATAATTAATACATCAGTTTTTGTTGTAAATAAATATATGTCTTCCCAGTGGCCAGACATTATTTATATTAACAGTAGCATGGCTGCATATCTATCAAAAGCTTGTTGGGGAAAATGTTCTTTAAGAGCTAAATTTTAAGAGTAAAACAGGAAATCTCCATCAATTCAGGACATTCCTAATCAGTTTATATTCTGAAATGTTAAAGAAGGGGAGAGAAAAAAGCCTGCTCAAACAATAGAAAAAATAGAAATGCTTTGCCTTAGCAGCGTACAGTAGTACTAACTCTAAAATGTATATAACCATAAATGACTTCTACATTATAAAATTGGGTACATAAACCTAAATTAAAAACATTTTTATAACAATCTGGTTTATACATGCACTGAATTGAGAAATATTTATTGCCCTGTTATTACTTCTAGATGGAAAAACCCAAACCAGTATACAAATTAGAGGAAACATCAATGTTTAATCACATAAGAATTTTAAATTAATGACACAACATGTATGTACTATTTATTAGTTTTCTAAGAAATTTCTCTTTATTTTCATATCTACAATTACTACAATTCTTTTGTTTCTGGTGAAACATATGGTCCAGGAATCAGCTTGATTGCAGTTTTAAACTGCAAAAATGAGAATAATTTGGCGACCAATCCAAGCCGTGGTGAGGTCAATAGAAGCTTTTCCACTGATGCTTAGGAGCCCTTGGTCAGCCTATTGGCTGTTTTATCCCAGGCTGTATTTTAGAACCAGCTAATAATGAGGAAAAGGAAAATGTTTGGTACTTTTAGCTACTAGTCTTTGATTTATTTTTAAAACAAAAGGCTATCTGTAAATTTGTGTCTAAACTGTTCAAAACTGACTGATACTTTTTTTGTTTCACTATGTACCTTTTTGTACACAGTCCAAGGACAACATCTCTCAGATAAGCCGCTGACTTCTATTAAAGTGACAAGCAATGTCTTGACTCACATTACTTATATATCATTAATGAGAATAACATCTTTTAAATCCACAAGTAGCTTTATGAATCCAACACATAAATGGTTTGCAGTGATGTGGCTTCCAGAAATAGATTGCTAGAGACACCGATACATCTTATGGCATTACCCTGCAATCGATGCTGCTTTTGGTAGATTTAACTCTATAGGTAAGATGGATTTCCCATTCATGTATCAGAATTATTTTCCAGGTCCCCTTTTAATTTTGCAACATCTATCAGAAACACTGGTCAGGGCCAGACCTGCACCTTCTATTCATTTAAATAGGGGGTACATATAATTGCTACTGTGCTGAGCTGTTATGAGCTCTGTCATGTTAACAGAAGCATAGACCAGAAATCAGATATAACAATGTCAGGTCCACGAACCACATGTTCCACACCAAAATCATGGACAACTAGCTTAGCTGTAACTACGGTTCAAATCATTCCCTGTTCTCAGGAAAAGCCAGTCTTGGCAGATTCCTGATGAATTGGGCTTCAACATGTTATACTGGTTTGTGTCCAACCAAAATGCACAAAGAGAGTATGAACCTAATCTGAGATGAAGTTCTCAGTGCAGTATTCATGCTGAAGTGTTTCTACTCCCACATGCTTCCGACTTTGGCCTGCAGTGGCACATGGGTTCTCACTTGCATGTAAACATGAGTAAGCAAGCAAATCCAGGCCGTGAGTGCCTGAATGACCTTGTAACCACTGACATAACTTTTATGATCAAGAACTATATTAATCACAAAGACCCCCGACCATATCTTATTGTATTATCTAAGATTTATATTTAATGATACGTTGCACCTGGAATTGTCTTCTGAGCCCAATAAGGCTTGTATGACTTTTAATTTTTTGTTTCCAAAACAAGTAAC
The DNA here is from genome assembly GCA_013397935.1 of Dasyornis broadbenti. NCBI lineage: Eukaryota > Metazoa > Chordata > Aves > Passeriformes > Dasyornithidae > Dasyornis > Dasyornis broadbenti. The sequence continues at coordinate 1,135,156 of VZRN01004254.1, read as the reverse complement.
AGAGAGGAAGTTTCTAAGATATATATTGCTAGTCCTTTCTCACTGAACTCATTTCATTAAACACACATATCTGCAACAGAGGTTATTCTGATGCACCTTTTACAGAAGAGCATGAATTGTAAGGGTTACAAGCCTTATTCAAAGTCTAAAGGGAAATCTGTAAAGGAATGATGGAATAAATGTCACATACCTCTCTTCATCTTTGTTTAGGCCAGCATGCAATATGGATTGTTCCTCTTTCAGCTATAGCTCTTCTAAAAAACTTGCATTTTTCTAAAATGTACACAGAACACAATTTTCACCCTCTAGCACGAATACATGCAAGTAAATATTGCTATTCCAAAGGCTGAATCTTTTCCATCACACTGTACTAGTCATTGGCCAAATAAACCAAGTCTTCTAACACAACACTGGAAACATAGCTAGTGTCTGCATATTAATTAGCCTTCCTGACCTGAATAGACTATTACCTAGGGCCCTGGCCTTCATTTCCTAAGCACCCTAAACTCCACTGCAGTGAACAAAACGAAAGACAAGGCCTTTATTTTGGAATTACATCTATGAAAATATTGCTCTTGCCTAAGAGATGGGATTTCTGAAAATGCCATGGAGAGTTTCTGACACTGCACAGAAGAACAGCATTGTTTTGTTCCAGATGAGGTCTTGTGCCCCCCTACATGACTGTCACCCAAAACTTAGACCATCCTTTGTGCCTTAGAAAAAATATGGAAAGTATGGTTAGGACTTATATCATTTTGACCAAATATTTGTATAACTTAAAGCTGTTCTCTATTTTAATAAAAGAAAATGAGGTAATACTATAAAAATAACTTCCTTTGATCCTAGAAGTACTTTATTACAAGGTTTGCAAGCCAACTGGAATGAAAAACTTTTAAATAAAAAATTAATGCAAAAAAGCAGAGCTGGAAGATAGCTAGATTTAAGAAATATTGCCTTTTTTTTTACTCAGAGATTCTGCAAAAAATATTTTTGTTTTAAAAAAATATGATTCCCCTTTCAACTCATTCCAGACACAATTTTACAGGTAGGCTCTGTGACTCATTAAATCCAGCTTTGAAGATGCACAATAACATAAAGTATTATAATTATCATATACCCCTAAAAGCCTGTTTGGAATCTAAGTCAGTAAAATTTATTAATGATCTGAAAAAGGTGGTAAATTCACACATGATGTTTAATTGAGAGCTACAGAGAGCAGGTATATTCACAGTGAATGAAGAGAAAAGCAGTGTCTCATGTTCTAATTTAGAAAGAAATTAAAGAAAGTTACTAAATCTGTTTAACAATTACTTGAAACTTTGTTTCTCAGAAATGTGCTTTCGCTAATGTATTTTTGTCCCCAAATACATTGTTATGTATGTAAAATGGATACCTGGAAAGGATTCAGTGCTTTTAAAATTACAGATATGCCTTCTCAGCCTTTGCATTGCTGCAGAGGCAACATTAGGCAGTGCTTGATTGAGCTGAGTTTGATAGTAGAGAAAAAAAAGAGCATTTTAAAAATACAAAGAATGTGATGTGAGAGTATAAATTAATAGAAAATGATAGTGGCAAGAAGGATGGGAATTTGGAAAGGCCTGTAAATGTTCTCAGGCAGGGAGACAATAGATTGTAAATGAAAGTAAAAAAATAAAATGCACGTATGCATCATGTTGACGCAGAAAAAAACACATGAGGAAGAAAAAGACATACAAATATTTGAAAGGTGACTGAGGCCATAGAGGATATGAATTCACCTGTAAGAAGCTGTGCAAACCCCATCATTTGCGACATTTTAAATTGGACTGTCCATGGATCTAGAAAATGCACTCTGGAGAATAATCTAATATTACAGGGAGGTAAATTAACAGAACAGTAAGGTCTCTTCCATTCCTTATTTATGTGATAAATCCATTGTAAAAACACTTACACCATAAAAATCTATATCTTTCCACAATGTACATAGAGCAGCCCTGTTCTGGAAGAGACTGAGCAGCTGCTTGAAGGGCACAGGTACCCTGTGCTTCCAGTAGAGTCATGACAAAAAGCGGTTATCACCAAATTACAAAAAGAAAGAAAAAAAAAATCCAAAGTAAAGACAGTATCTGACAATGTTCCATGAACAGAAGCCATTAAAACTAAGAGGACATTTGCCTTTAAATGGATGGATATCATTATGCATGCAAAAGTGCCCAAAAATAAAAAGGCAGAGTGGCTGCATTTCGAGGAAACAGTTGAGCGGCAGCAACCATTACCTTAGCAATTGCAGCACACGGGCTCTCTGCTCTGCAGTCTAAAATGAGGACATTCCCTTTGCTGTGTGATTTACTTTGAGTATGCTGCAATCTTCTTTTTCCTCAGGTAAAATGTCAATGAGCAGTGTCCCAAATGTTTTCCCTGATCTTGACAGGAGTCACTTTGTTACCACAAGAAAAAAAACAACCATAAAACCCCAAACTTTCTGCAATGTTAACACTGCACAAAAACTCCCGATAAAGAGGAGCTGGTATGAGATGGGAAGCTCATGCCAAGCAAGGATCGCACAGAACTGCCACAGCGCAAAGAACAGATCCAAATCAGCCTTTCCACAGTCTGAGCAATAATGTGTCCTAGCTTGGGGCCAGCATGCAGACTGCACTGCATCTCTATCAGGTTGGGGAGGTGCCATAGAGAGGGAGGTCGTATGAATGAAACCAAGTGAGGACAATAGGATTTGGCCCTTAGTTTAGACAGCAGGGAGATGGTCTGCAGAATTTAAAGACTGTGTACTACCATAGATAATCGGATGGATGGATGGATGGATGGATGGATGGATGGATGGATGGATGGATGGATGGATGGATGGATGGATGGATGGATGGATGGATGGATGGATGGATGGATGGATGGATGGACGGATGGAAGGACAGCCAGGTGATTTTGTTTAAGATACCACATGATATTCAGGCTTTAACATATATATGCATCTCAATACATATTTATTACTCCCTAATACTTGGCCTTACCTCTCTGTATGTATTGCATCATGCATAACTACTGGATTGTGAAAAGCAGAAAGTACCTTCTCTGTCATGGCAGAGCATAAAACACCGATGACTGTGTTCTTTCATTTGCTGGCACAAAGAATGACAGAATAGATCTGAACTGAGATCAGAGAAAAGGGAAAATGCTGTCTTTACATTGTTGAAAGCCATTTCCCCCATTTTTGCATTAAGCCTCATTGCAATAAAAGGGAGAAAAATGCTAAGTGGCCCCTCTGCTCAAACATGATTGGCATGGATTCAAGGAAAGTCTGCAATGAGAACTGCACTCAACCAGGAGCATGTATCTCTGCCTCCCCTTGTTACCATCCAGCCCCTGGGTCACAGCATGGTGGTATCACCTGCTTATTCAATATTGTACCCTCATTTTACATTATTCACTGGCAGAGGTAAGAAAATTACTTTTCCTTTCTTCATGCTCCTAGTAAGGCTTCTGGCATGGGGAACAAATGGAGCATCCTTAGCAAACAGGTCATTTATATTTCTGAATTTAATGCTGAGATGTAGTTTTAATTCTTTTTTTCAGGGATGTGGGGAACTGTACTTTTTAGAGAGTCTCAGAATTGCTTTGAAGTAGATGTTGTGATGTGTTCTATTTTGCAGAGCTGCTGAGCTGGAAGTCTAGTGTGAATGTCTGCATTCCAATAACCATTGGTGACAGGCGCATTCCCAGGTCAGAGACTTTTTTTTGGATCAAAATCCCCATCCAGTTTTCAGGAATAGGCTTTTTCATGGAAATAGTAATAAGAAAAGTCCAGGAAGACAAATCAGTGGGATTTAATAGCCTACATGTGGAGGTCAGAAGTGTATTTGTAGATCAGTAAATGGAAAGCTGTATTTTAAATATCCATCTTGATGCTCGGTTCCTGAATAGAATGAAAATAACAAGACAAAGAGAATCTAAAAGGGACTGTAAGCTGATCTACTGATGCGACAGCATGATAGCAATTTATACGTGTGTCTGTTTAGTGCAGATTTATAGTAGACCCTACAATCTCAGCAGTAAAACCCTGCAATCTCAGGTGCACTCTGAAAGTCACACCACACATACAGGACCAAAAAAGAAAGAAAATTCCCATCAGTTTAATCCAGGACATTTTCATCTGATTTTCCATCAGTCAGCAAAGAAGAAGGTCATTTTGGGAAAGACAAATGAATTGCGTTGAACCTCCACAGTTCAGTGTATGTTATTAGCACGTTCTAGTTTGTATCATCAGTTTCATAGTTAACAATATAAGCTCAAAAGTCATAGCACATTATAAGTAACTTGCCAGTGCTAGCGAGTATTTAATTTTAGGGGCATAGATGCTTATCACCACACCTGCCTAGAGCAATTTTCTGTGTTCAAGAATAGAGTTTTCTCCTGCCACTCACAGGAACATAGAGAGCTATCTTTTCTTAGGCTTGCACTGCCCCCTCTAAACCCCATATACCTCATTTCTTATTCTTTCCACCCTTCAAATACAGGTGATGGACACAGTAGCCATCAGCTGATTCCTGAACAAGATGGAGCAGGCACAGGCCACTTGCTCTGGCATACTCATCCAAGCATTCACCTGCATAGCAGGAAAATCGTTTCCATGGAGCAGTGCAGCTGTCCTGGCCAGCAGCAGGCTATGCACAGCTGGAGATACCTGCAGCCCCTCTGCCCTGGGGTTGGTTAGCCTGGGAGGATGCTGGCCACGAGCAGCACCAACAACCTGCTCACTGGAGAGCCTTCCAAGGCCACACACCGACCACCTGCAGGCAGGGAGATGAGTGGCAGGGACTCTGGGGGTTTGCTGCCAGTGTGAGGTCCTGTGATGCCATCACTGCAGCAGCAATGAGGAGTTGGGATCAAGTCAGGGGGTCTTCCAGGCCCCAGCATCTGCTGGAGCACAGTTTTTATCATTCAAAGAAACTCTTTCGCCCTAAACTCAAATACTCTCCTAAGACATCAGGCCTAGATTTGGGGCAAACAAACAGTATCTGTATAGGCACAAAGGTAATTGATGTCACAGGACAAAGCCTTTTTTAAGGATATGCTACAAATCTGAAGGATACATAAAAGCTGAACTTAAGTGCCAGGAAGCCTTATCACTGGAAGGCACAAGCTTTATGTTATCAAAAGTGTTAAGGATTGTGTATCCATAAAGTGTAGAGCCAAGCAGCTGGCACTACAGAAAATGTACTTACAAATGCTGGGTATAACTTTATTTGTGGCCTCACTGATACTACAGGATCTTTTGCTTTTTAAGGACATCTTTTGTTTCTGCGTGAAGCTTGGAGCTGTTTCCTGGGAAAAGGAAAGGCTTATGAAGGAAACAATTGGAAACATAAATTTAGGCATCACTTCACATTTACCAGGAAACTAGAGAGTACACACTGAAACCAACTAATCTATTTGGTTATAAACTGGCAAGCACTATTGATCTTCTCCTCAGACACTATTAAGGAGCATCATCACAGGAGACCAAATTTCATGTTGAAGCCCAGCGGGGACAGAGTAAGAGTGTGTGATTATATTATAACACAGTTCCCTGTTTGAAGAAGGTAAGATATCAGTTTTTCCTGTACTTTGAGGCTGGGGCAGGGTCAAAGAACAGTATTCTGGAATAAAATTTAGTTGCTGAGAAAGGTGTTTGCCATGCCTCAAGCTGCTTCTGGACAGGCAGGTGGGAAATCCAGCTTCCTACCAGCAGAGTTCCTAATCCCGTACCAGCAATGTACAGGAGGCAGAAGAGGGAAACGTACTGACGCTTGGAAGGGTGGAAGTACGCACATGAAGTGTTCATTGCAAACTGAGGGAGCGAGGCCGACTGGGTTCACACTAACTGGACCAGACTCAATGTGCTGATTCAAACTGGCTATTATCACCTCTCATGTCTAATTTGATGAGAAGGCTGGGGAGGGAAGGGAGTCTATATTTTATATGTGACTTCTGCTCTGAAAACCACAAAGTGAGAAATTGGAAACTTCTTTGTTCTTTCACCCTCTTTGTTCCTTTCTTCTCAATATACCTGCAGTGCTTTCCCCTCCCCAACCATTCCTGATCTTTCCTTCTCACAAACAATTGCACAGCTGAGTAATCGTGTTTTGATAGCAATCCAACTTTCTAAATTTGAGATCAGTATAGAAAAGAACAACATTCCCTTATTATAACAGTATATCACATCTCATCCCCCACTTTCAACACAACATCCCAGCAAGTTCCCACTACCCATCTGATAAGGAAAGGAGGTAGGTAACTTTCTGCTGAAGACAACATCTCTCTTGCCTGTTTGCACTGGAACCCACGTCAAACTTTTTCCAGCAAGCTTCTCAGAGAAGAAGGCCAGAGCTGCAGCATTGTATGGCTCTCTCCTCACACTGGAGCTGTCAGCTACAATCAAAGCATCCATGTATGGTATTTCCAGTGGAAAAAAAAAAAGTACACAGATGTATAGTTTGCATTTATGTACTGTAGGGACACCCTTGAATCGTGTTAAAAAATGTCAGTCAAGACATCTGGTCAGCTGTCCTAATCCATATTGGGGTTTTTAGACTACTGTTATGCCCCAATATGCTTTGAACATTGCCAATATGCTTTCTCTGCAGTAGCAGCAGTGTGTCCCCTTTGGTTTCACAGCCCATCCCCGGCATTGTTTTTTATAGTGTCACGTAGAGAGCAAAATGAAAAACCACATACTGTATCTCGTGTGTCTGGCTAATGAAACTGGTAGGACAAACCTTGTGTGATTAGGAACAGGGACGGATTGGCTTAGGTCTAGTTCATCTTACGGACTGCAAAAGGAATCAGCTGTCACTTGTGCCATGCAGCAGATGGACAGTTTGCATCCGATTTACATGCAGGCGCCAAAGCCTTTAGAAGCTTTGGCAGCCCACTTGCCATCAGGCAGCAGACTTTGATGTCCTGCAGATGGTTCCAGCAGCCATCTTGCGCTCGCGGTGCGCGGCGCTGTTGTGCCTCCTCACCGGCTCTGGCCTGATCGCTCTGGTGCCTTTGGAGCTGCCGCAGTGCGTGGTGCCTACCCAAGGCTCAGCACCCTTTGGCCGCTGCCTAGGCACAGTTGCATTTTCATTTCAACACAAAGCTCTGTTGTGCTTTGCTTTTATGGCAACTGCGTGCTCGCACCCACATTAAAAATCCTAACAGTGCCTACTACAAGCTGTCCCCCCGCTCTCTATGCTGAGTTTCACTGTGCTTCACAGTCCCTACCTAGAACCCCGACAAATCCACCACCCCCGCTCCCTTCAACCATAATAGCATAATTTCAGAATAACCGCTGATCCAATTTCTGTATGAATTTAGCTCACCAATGCAGCTTTGCCTTAACACGGTTCAACCCGTCCTAGGTAATGACATGGAACAAAGAGTTTTCTTCATGGTGGTCAGGCTAATCTTGCTCCATGAATAGCCCAGAGTAATCTATCAGCAGTGGAAAGCTGTGGCTGGAGGTCTTCCAAAATCAGCTCTTTCACATTTGGTAGGAGCAGTTAGGAATTCTGACTGGCACTATTAGTCGGGAGCCATGTCATCACGCTACAGAAGGGACGGCAGTTGTCCCCACTAGGTAGGATCAGCCCAGCATATTCTACCACATTTTTCCATCCCTTGAGTGTTACTGGAAGTTCAGCAAAAAGTCTCTGATGAGGCTTTAAGAACCAACTTAGAAGAGGCAAAATCAGTAATTGTGATTTCCAGGCAGTCAAAAGTAATAGAATATGGNTGGGGCATTGAGGGCTGTTGGGGGGGAAATATACATCCATATCTATACACACACAGAGACACATACACACATATAAATTGTCAATTAATGTGGACTGGTTACAGCCAGCAAACAAGAAGAAAAAAATAAACAGTTAATTAGAGCTTTTTTGAATCATTGTTATATATACAGTACATCATTTGCAGGTGCTACAAAAGTGAAAAATAACCATTATAATTACTAGTATTCAAAGATTCATATTTTCCCCCATGTAATTGATTTAGGATTATCAGTTTTCTTGTAGTTATACAAAAGGCCTGTCAAGGTGTTTCCACACGTGTTTGGCTCATGCATGTTCCAAAAACAAGTCAAAATGCCATTGTATTTTACACGGCACAGTTGAAGTGACTGTGAAAAATAGGCCAGGTTTTACCTGGATCGTTATCTCAGTTAAATTATCTTACATATGTTTTAAATTTTTTTTGTTCATACTTCCTTCATCTTTTTTTCCTCTCTCTTTCTTTTTTGTTAAAATACATCTGTGTTTGTTGACTGCCCCAGATTATATCTAAGTGAGGAGTGGGAGTACTTGCACCTGGTACAGTATATGTAGCTTAACAATACATATCATTACATTATTTACAGCTCATTTTATGTTATTCAATAGTAAACTGCAGATTAACCCTTTGAGAGCCTGGCTGGCGCTACTTAGCGAGGTAGAGGAGCTCGGCGTTTTTCAGGGCTGTGGGAGTACATCTATAACTGCATTCATAAAGATGGCAGTGTGCTCATTATAACAGAGATCGCCACCAGAGCCAGTTAATTCCTCTCCTAGGAAATCTCATCCGTAATCACATTCCTTACCACACCACACTTGTACTTCTGCTGATAACACAGGTTATAAAAGGGACTCACTCAGTGCTGGAGTCAATTAATGAACAAGCTTTTTAACCTCCTTTATTGGAGTACATTCGGCACCAAAGGGACCCAATGTTGTGCTGCTGGCAGGAAAAGGGCCCAAGAAATGCCATTTCAGGTTGTTTCAGCCCGGTGTTCAGTTCCCAGAAATGGGCATCACGACTGACCTCATTCGGCACTGACTCAGCAGCCTCGGCACCCAGAGGAGAGGAGACAGCATTCAGATAAAGCCTGAAGAAATACTCTTCCCTCTGTCCAGGGAGGAAAAGTTGTCTCTGACCAAAGGACTGATGGATTCAGGCATCACTTTCACTTCCCCTGCAGCTGGAAAAGACCATGAGTCACAATCTCTTCTTATGTTTGCATTTGTGGAGTGGTTTGGGTTTTTTTCCAGGGGAGAGAGTGAGAAAGGCAGGGAAGCTGTGCAAAGGCAGGCAATATAGAAGAGGAAATGAAAATGACAGGATCTGGGGTGACAGACATCAGGACACTTGAATACGCAGTGTCGTGCAAAACCTTTGCCTCTATTTTAGCAATATTCAGTGTGGTCACACCAGGCAGAGAAATGCACAAACTGCCCTTTCCTTTCTCCAGCAATTTGTTTGGCATACAGCACACGTATCTGTCAAAATGTTGTGTATGCCATGCGGTGCTGAGATAATTCTTCTGTGGTAAGCACTGAAGTAGGAAGGGGCTCCTGCATCATAAGGCTCCTATTCCTAACCTTTAAATACTCATCAATATCTCTGTTGCTGAATTAATCAGTCTCAAGATTATCAGCAATTTAGTTGCATTTTGTTGGTAATGAGCTTGATAAATTAGCATCTGCAATATAAAACTTGACATCTTATTGTTCCCACAGTTTTATGGTACTTCTGGAAAAAAAAAACAAACCAAGCAAACAGCAGCTTATTTTAAAAAATGATCATTTCTATTACAATAAAGACAGATACTAAAACCAAAGTTTGACAAGCTTAGTAGCTGACAGAAACAAGCTCCATTGATATCCACTGGGCAAAATATCAAAGATAAATAGCTCATAATATAAACTTCAAAAGTATGGTTTAAAAAATAAAATTTGAATCCGTTCACTGTGGGCAGCTGCTTCTTGTGAGTAAAACAAAATAAATGTTCAATGAATTAATTTTCCACATTTTCAGTAGAAAGACTGACAAATAAACTTTGAAACATGAGGGAATTGAGAATTAATAGGAAATAAATGTATTTATTCCAGCAAGACCCTCAAAGCTATCTGAATTTTCTCAAATCAGGTTAAAAAATAAAAAAACCTTTTCTTCTAACCCTGCTTTTCTGTTCTGGGCCATATTGCTACATCTTGGTGAGACCCCATTTTGCAGGACGCTAATGTGTCTTTCTGTTTTGGGGGCAATTTTCAAAAAGATTTGTGAAGATTTTTTTTAAGCAGCATCCAAAGGCAAGCCCATACTCCCTTCTCTTCCTTTTCATGATGAAAAGAAAGAGTGGGTAGGTATCTTTCGCAGAAAAAAAATTTAAAATATAGCAATTTAGCAGTACAGATGTGGTATTATAAACTGAAAATTCCTCAGCATTTTGCCTTAGCCATTATTTCTGATGTAGAAAACTGTGCTAATAGAAACATTCCTATTAATCTGAATTTGAGATATTTCATATAATGTATATTACCTTTCTGCTGCCTGCAACCTTCTGCCAGTTTTTTTTTTCCCCCTTTTTTTAGGAGGTGCTTTGAGAGGAATATACCATGAGAACAATACACAGCTGCTGCTGTATAGAGATATCTAATTGTCAATATTGTGGAATTTCTACAGCTTATTACTTGCATTCAGTCTAATTCTGGGCAAATTGCCAGTCACTTCAGGGACATTCAAGTGAGCCATATTACACGTGGTACAGCATCACAGCTTTAAGATACCCGGCTGTTTTGCCTCTGGCCAGGGAATGTTTGTACCAATGCTACTGAGTGAAGGGGGGTAACTACAAATAAAATAAAATTTGTATTTTTTCAAGTGGGCTGCATTTCAAGCCCAGATGTTAGTAATGAAAGATTCAATTTAAGGATTTAAATTACAAATAAATAAAGTATGAAACAGATGTGATTTTTAAGGAAGTTCAAATTATCCAGGAAGAAAAATATCTCTGTGCATGACAAAGTAATAGGGATTGTCTTGAGAGTCTGTTGAAAACAATCTGCTGTGCTAGATACACCCTAAGGACAGGATTGGTTTGGAATGGGAAGGACTGGTGGAGCTTGTCATTAAACAAAAATTGTGTTTAATAAAACTTTATAACCGTGATTAATCCTATGAGGCCCTAAAGGAGTTTGCAGTTTCTGATAAACACATTTTCCTTGTTTGCAATGGTAATGATATTTTGAAGTGAATGGAATCTGAACAAAAAACTCTAAGGGTAAAAAAGGACTTGTCAGGTACCACCTATGAAGAAATTACCATGGCACAAAAGAAAGAAGGGACACCCACAAGGGAAACCTTAGATTATATGTTTGAAAGAAGGGGGGGAAATTATGGGTTGATACAGGTCTCTCTTTACAGTAGTTTGATCACCACAGAATTGCCTATAAAATGCACAGAAATTATTCAAGGCCATCTCGCATGTGAAGATTAGAATCCCACATGTTCGATGCAGGTGCTCACTGGCAAAAGCATTAAGTACTGGAACTGCTGCAGTGATTTTAAGCAATGTGTATGCAGACAGCAGGGAACATCACTCAGTGTGGTTGCTTTGCTGACCAGCACAAAGTCCCAAGGCTGCACGTTTTAAAAGTCACATTTTGCAAGGAGAGGTGCAAGCAGGAGCTATTGATGATGATGATGATGATTAAGGATTGAATTCAGCAGGGTGTCGAAGAACACACACAGCTTTCAGCAGTGAGAGACACGTACCTCCTTATGTGCTGCATGGACTTGGGCTGAGGAGGAGTCCATGCACTCCTCGTCGTCAGAAAAATAATTTTTAAGGGTTCTGCAATGGATTAAGAAATCTGTGTGCACAAATGGAAGGTAGAAGGATTGAACAGCACACTACAGAAGCTTCTAATATTTGCTATTCCCCCAAAAGGGCGTGGTATAGAATCCTTACACAATGGGATGGAAGCAAACCAGGTCAGAATACCTGCAGTAATGATGTGCTAAGCATTACCTATCTTTTAACTGATCTCATTTTGAGAGTCCTTCTGTAGCAAGAAGATTTCTTTTTATTATATATGCTTCTATTAACTTCTATATGTGCTACTTGCCAGCCCTAGAATGAGTGATTCCACCCCTCCTTTAAGGGGAAAAAAAAAAAAACCAACCAAAAAACCCCCAAAACAAACAAACAAACAAACAAAAAACAACAACAACAACAACAACAACAACAACAACAAATAAACAGCTTCCTCTAGTGTAAATACTCTAGCACTTCCCCAAATTGTCAGAAGCCTTTTTAGTTTGTCTTCATTTGGGACAAAGCCATATTTATAAGGGCTCTCTTCAGCTGGGAAGTGTTTATGTTTCTTTTTAATAGGAAAGAATAAATGATTTCAAGCCATGCTAAAACTTTTTTTTTTTATTAGCCTTTTAAGTTTTCTCGGTTTTATTCTATAGGGGTTATATTTGGTTGAGACTTTTTGAGTCCAGTTTCTTTGCCTGGCTATATCTGAGTTTAATATCAAAAGGTAGAGAGCAGCACAGCTTGCTACCTCCTTGCTCTTTGTGGCAAATTTTTCATTTCCTACATCATTCACAACTTCTTGCTGTAATTTCATATGGCCTGTATAGCATTGTATATATCTGGACCATAAACAGAGACAAAATCAGGTTGAGCTTTTATGAAAATGCGTCCTATTAAAGTACAAATTTCCTTGCACCACCATATAGCAAGCACCTTTCACTGGAAAAGAAAAGAGTGTCAATCCAGCATCAGCACGTGGGTGGCTCCAACAGCCCAAAAGGCCTTTACAATCTCCAGCTTCTATGATTCCATAAAGATACGGTGTTTCAAGGCAAAGCAAGGAATATTTTTTTCCATCAATCGTCATATATTTCAGGTACTTCTATTATTAAGCATAATAGTCTTGGTTTGAAAGACAGGTGTCTGCTAAGGAAGGTGGGAACCTCTCTTAGAATAGTGGATATGACCCCCCTTCCCTCCAAATTGTTATAACTTTGAGATCAAGGGCTCTCAGGCAAAGATACGGGAAAAAGAAATAACAGTTCTTTACTATTATGTATAATGAGGAAAACAAGCAACAATAACAGTGACAATAACAAACAAAGAACCCAGAAACCCAGTGGCAGCTTTGTCTGGGCTGCCAGGCACCCTCCCCTTTGGTGCAGTTACGGTCATGGCCGGCAGGGGGCACTGTTGGGCTCCCAGCCAGGCAGGGCGGGGTGATGACTCCCGCGCCTGCAGGGGGCGCTGTGGTGCGAGCTTAGGTCCCCTCCTGATGTGGATAATGGCAGACGAACCGGATGGCAGGGCGGCTGGATGGTGAAAGGGCTGCAGTGGGAAGCTTCGTAGCAGCAAGCTGGACGGCAGAGCTGGTTCACTTGGGTCAGCAAGCAAAGTGCAGCAGAAACTCCACAGTGGTGACAGAAGCCGCAGAGTGTCCTGGCAGGTGGGGAATGAGGGTCAGCAACAGCCGGCTCCCCCCATGGCAGCTACCATATGCAGCTGGCGGAAACACGCACTCTGTGAGGGGGGGGAGAAGAACATCAGGATCCCGTGCTTCTTTCCCCAATGAAACTTCACCCAGCAAGGAAGAAAAAAACAAGGCAGTCCCGAGCTGGGTCCCTGAGGCAGCAGCAAAAAAGAAACAAACCTCCGCCGATGTCCCGGCAGAAAAGTAAAGTTACCAACGGTCAGGTACCTTTTTCTCCCCTCGCCACACCTGACCATGTCTTTTGTCTCTTAAGTGCATCTTTTGTCTCTTAAGTACCCAGTCATTAAGGGTCGTTAAGGTTTCCCTAGCAACAGGATGGAAAAATTCCTCAACCTCTAACAATAACATTAAAAACTTGGAATGCAAAACTGTGTTGTAGGGTGCAAAGAAAACACAGAGCAACTCAATTGCAGTACACTGTTACTTTCTAGATTAACGAGCAATGTCTTTTTGAGGAGATACTGGGGCACATTGTACAGATATGTTGGTGTCTTCTCTTCACGGAGAAAATGCTTTTGTTTGTGAAGCACAGAAGTCCACACACACAGAAGAAAGAGAAAGAAAACTAAACCAAAACCAAGACAACACGAGAGATTTGTATTCCCTTCTGGCACAGTGTCCTGATTAACTTGCAGCAGGAATGAAGGAACCTCAGTACCTTCCAAGGACACAATCTCTCAGGGTTCATCTCCATGAACCATGCGCACCTTTAGCTAGCTTATGCAAGGAAGTCTGACATATAAAAAATCTGGTAGCATCTCCTTATCAAAACCTATTAGTAAATGCTTCCTTTATGGCAATGCACTATTAGAAAAGCATTAGGTCCTGAAGAAGTCACAGCTTTAACATGTCCTTCTGGGACTGACTGGAACCAGGGCCCAGAGAAGACCTTGGGGTGTGCTCAAAGATAAGTTTATTTTTGTACAACACACTTTTATTGGCCCTTTGATATTTGTTTGCTTGGTTTTTCAAGTTACATTATTTTTAATTCTAATTTTCTTGTAGTGCCAAGTGCTGAATTGTGTTTTTCCCCCTTCAGATTCTAAGGTAATCATTTGAGGACTTATCTTCCAGTTAAATAAATTCCATACTGACAGTGTTACTTTACAATAGGAAAACAAGTAGAATAACAATTTATCATTTTTTATATGGCTGAGTACAGAACAGTGGCTCTGTTTCTTGTATTATTATTACAACAGCAATTAAAAGTGCCAGGCAGGGACCAGTCCCCACTGCATTATGTGCTATTTAAACATAAAGTTCAGGCTCTCTAATAAGTTTACGGTCTCCCTTACTCAGTGCCAGACTTCCCTGCTCTCACACACACACTGGCTTCTTGATATATCATCTTCAAAGGGTGTCTTGAGGATGCCCTTGATAACAGGCTTGTCTGCCGTGAAGACCCAGGCAGCAAACACTGTCTGTTCCTGGGCTCCAGGGTAGGCAGGAACACCTCCCCACCCTCCGGAGCCCTGCAGCAGAAACACAGAGCCCACAGACTGCATGTGAGGGGACCGACAGATGAGCTGCAGCTTCACCTGTAGTCATGACTCTGGAGATGCCCTTCTACCCCATAATTTCAGCAGAGAGTTGTCTACCTCTAGTTACAGCTCCACCATGGGGAAAAGATGGTGTTCTTTCCAGTACTTTATAATCCATACCCAAGGACATCATCACACAGTTTAACATATCCTTTTCTATGGTCTTTTAAGCACAAGTGCACATCTGCAGAAATATTTCTAAAGCTATATGTA
This sequence comes from Dasyornis broadbenti, assembly GCA_013397935.1. Classification (NCBI taxonomy): domain Eukaryota; kingdom Metazoa; phylum Chordata; class Aves; order Passeriformes; family Dasyornithidae; genus Dasyornis; species Dasyornis broadbenti. The sequence goes on along the minus strand of VZRN01004254.1, from coordinate 1,120,095 downwards.
AAGTTTAATGTATAGTGCATAAATAACAGATGCACAAGTGCATCTTGAGATGAACAAATTCTGTGAACATATTCATAATTAGAGATTATAACACATTGCAGACTTCAGGAAAGATATTTTCTATGAGGAATTATAGGCATCAATGCATCGCAGAGTGAGGGGCTGGATTTAGATCATGAATCTCTTTTTCCAATTTATAAAGCTGCCAAAGTTGACACAAGGGTAGGTAAATTAATTGATAGGCCTTGTGCTATAAAGGTGTAGGTTTAAAATGTAGGCTTCAGTATGCCACACATACTGCCTAGCCTGAGGAATATGAGGCTCCCTATGGGTTAGCCTATCACGGAGATGAGAGAAATACTGTGAGTCAGACCATTTTGCCTGTGGGGTTTAAAGACTTCCCTGCCCTGGGTTTATTACCCTGTGCTGCAGTGCCTGTGTGATGCTGAGAGCTTGTGTACACCCCCCAGCACAGCTCCAGGGGCTCACCATGCTTCGGGACCCTGGCTAATGCCCCTGTACACGTCACCCATGCATGTGGAGTACCAGCCTTCTCAGAGCTTATTTTGGATTAGCACTAAACTTCCTTGCACCTCCTGGACCTGCCCTTCTACTTGCTTTGCATGGACTGGTTAAAGCACAAATACAGGTGCTGCAGGTCAGGACAGCATGGGAGAGCCTGCATGCTTTTTGCCATTACCACACCTGATCTATGGGATAAAAGACCACTTTGGCTTCCAAGGACCTCAACTTGACAGCTTTCATGAGCACTGAATCAATCCACTTTTGAAAAATGGAACCCCTCGATGGAATTAAAGCCTAGTAATACAGTTGTCTGTTATTTATTCTATATTTAATAATCTCTCTCTATGACACACATTGGAGATATAGGAGATGCTCTCATAAACTTTTTAAGATAAACCCATTTCTTTCCCAGGAGGTTCCACCTGACACAAGCCATTACTGAAGATTGACAGGAAAGTGTGCTGGTAGCCAAGACATGCTCTAAGACAAGAAGAAGATACTTAAATGATTTATTTGTGGTAAGACATTTGAGAAGCTGTTTGGCCTCTGCAGAAAGGAGAGCGATACTCTACTTCCAAACTGAGGTAACAATTTGGGGGAAAAAAATGAAATACAGAACTTGCCAATTTATTACATGCATTAGTTATCAAAACACTGTTGGCGTTTTCAAAACTATTAGCCAGATATCACCGGTTTCAAGCTAGCAAGTAGGAAAAGATAAGGACTGTGAAGCACCCTTGGGAACGCTACTCTCCCAGGAAGGGGAAGGGAGGTATTTTGATCACCCAGTGTGTAGCAGGAGGCTGACAGCAGATCATGTTGAATCAGTTTCAAAGTTCAATGCAAACTCAACAGAAGTACACAGGCAAGAAGCCAGGGAATCTTCCCAGGAGTCTAGATAGCAGGAAATAAAACCTAAGTCAATGCACTACCAAGGATACCTATCAGCAGACCATTAAGGAACATCATGCTCTCTTCTACAGTTGAAGGAAAATACTGGTGTTACTGCTCCTAAACAGAGGAACAGTTTTTCTCCCAGAGCTGCTGGTTTGGCTGAGCAGAGGGATTTGGTTTTAGGTCCATACCTGATTAGATCATAAATCATGAAGCAAATGATCCCCTAAACAACCTTCCAGAATGGGCAAGAACTAGCTGAAGGCTCAGAAAACTCTTTCCATCATATGTGTAAAGATGGAAGGGTCGATACAATGATTTTTTTTTTCTTCTGAGTTGCAAGTGGCTAAACACAAAAACAACAACAGACAAAAATTAAAACTTAAAATACCGTAAATTTTTTAATGCCTGTAAGCAAACTTTTCCTCTATTAAAAAACAGGTTTTACTGAGAGGATAAATCTGTCATTTTTCAGACCAAACAATTTTTTCAGCCTATTTTTAAGGAAGGGGAAGAGATGGGATATGGAAAGGTGCATGAGCCAGGCTGTGCAGTAGAGGCTGCTTGCAGATTTAATTGTACTGAGAGCTTCTGCCTCTCTTTATGTCTGCTAGATTTAAACCACCTTACACCACTAACAGATCCAAGGCAGCAAAGCACATCAACATATGCTGAGTTCTAATTCATTCAGATTACTCACACGCCCAACAAAAATCATGTGCTCATGTGTTTTTCTGTGCTTTTTACCACAGAACCAGAAGCAATTTAGAAATGTTTTCACTCTTGAATGAAATTAAAAATTTGGGAGTAGTCAGCAGAGGCTTTTTCTACAAAACCTTCATTTCTTTGTGTCTCTGTAACTTGACGTTCTGCTATTTCTGCCATTTACATCTTGTTAATGCTGGGCAGGTGTTTTCCAGTGCAAGATTTTCCATTTGCAGGATGTCAGAGGGACACACACAGGACAGTGGGATTCTTGGAAGCTGCAAAGGACTGGCAGCCTCTGAAGCTGCATGAGAAACAGCATGATGTCAAAATTTACTCTTCAAAACATTTCAAGGTTCAGATGTTGCATCATGTATTTGGCTAAATTAAATTTCCCGGCAACTGTTTCCTTAAGCAAACATTTGTTTTCAAACCAACCCTAGATTTTTTTATCCTTTATTTCCCCCCTCAATATAATATCTGATTCAGCAGATTTTAAATACTCAATATATCTTTAAACGCCAATGCACAACAAGTATAGCAGGTGTTTAATTGTGGTTTAAATATCCACATTTTTCACATTTTACAATCACAATTAAAATTAAGCAATAACACCAAAGGAGTTCCGGTATGCAGCAATAATACTTACCCATATAGTGAAATTGATAAGGATCCAGATATAATGATGCCCATTGTAGTAACCCTGTGGTGACTGATTGCTATTCTGCTGTTAGCAAACAACTAAGAAATACTTTATTTTTTTCAGAATTATCAATTTGTTTCTAGGGTATGAGAACAATGAAAACCTTGAGGGAGAAAGCAATAGTTAGTGAGGTATTAAAACAGTTCTATAACTAATAAAAACACTAAATCAAGTTAGATATGCAGCAGTGTGTCATTTCTATTTTAATAAAAAAGTACATTATTCTCTCCTCAAAATTACAAAATTTTGGTTTTTTTAGTCATTGCCAACATAATCGGAAAGTTAAAAAAAGTCATAAATCTACAGTTTCTGGAACTGTCATTTATGTGATTTTCTATTCTTTAAAAAGACTGAGTATAGCACATGTATTCATAAAACAATATTTTTGAAAACTTATTTGCATCATTGCTTAGAATTTTTTTAAAGGGAGAGCTAGGGGAATTTCAGATAAAAAAATGTTTGAGTTTCATAACATCTCCATACATGAGTGAGCTGTGAAACACATTCTTAGGAGCTATACCTCCTACATATATTGTACTAGGTGGTAAAATAAATCTAATGGATTCATACTGCACCACAAATCCTGTGGTATGGGAAAACCAACAGACAAACTGAGCTCTTTTAATGTGGAAACCTAAGTAATAAAATTCACCATTTAAAGAATAACTGATGGTGTCATCACAAATTAACATGAAAAAGATCACATTCCTCAGCTTCCAGAAATTCAGAGCAAGAGAGAAGTGACTGTCATATGGCTGGGAATGGTATTTCTATAATTCGGATGATCTGAAATTCATTGCTTATTAATATTTAATAACTCAATCCCTTAGTTCTCACTCAAGTAAATTTCTCATAGAAGTCCATAACATGTATAGACATACAGAAACAAAATTCAATATATATTTAGGAACAATGATAAGTAACCCCAGGTATTGGTACCATTCTGGTGAGAAGGGCCAGAGGGAAGTGGCACCTGTGTGAAAGATGGTCACTTACTTGAGAAAAGGAAAATTGGAGACTTCTTGAGAATGGCTCTCCTTCCAGACATGATGAAGCAAGCACACCATGACATTTGAAGCTTCATTTCCTGCTCTGTCACCTGTACCATCAATAATATTAATTCTTTTGTGCACCTGGGAGACCTGCAGCTTTATGGAAAATTAAACCTGGATGGAGCCATATTGCCCACTTTTCCATTTCTTCCCAAAATTAGAGGGAAGATCTGAGATTTTATGGGACAAGGTGAATGGAATTGTGACCAGTACACTGCTGCATTCCCTTCCTTCGTGTCCCACCTCAACTCTCCTGAACATACAGAGATAGTGTTAATCAAGAGTATATAAAAGCATAAGAGGATCTGGACCTGTTCAGCCAAAAGATGGATGCTCAGTCAAATTCACCTTCCTTCTTCAAACCCTTTCCAATGAAAATGTTTCACTTTATAAAAATACCAAGGCAATCTAGGGGGAAGAAACTGAATTTGTTTCATTTTATCTAAAAAAAAAAAAAAAAAAAAAAAAAAAAAAAAGGGGGGGNNNNAAAAAAAAAAGGGGGGGGGCGGGTTTGAATCTAGGATGCAGAAGCATTTTGACAGGTTTAAAAGTGTGTTTTTGTTGACTTAGTGTTAAGTCCAGCCTGGTCTCCATGGCTCACAGCTCCTTGGATTTAGACTTTGCAAATGTTCCTCAGATGTCAATATTTCATCTAAGTCAAGAAAATGTTTACATTTCCAAAGCTCTCGTTGAATGGAAACATGGTTTCTTGCCCAGGTCTAGCAGATCAGCCTGCTCCCAAAATAAAGCACTGGTGAGAAGCTAAGGCAATTTAATTCCCATTGAAAGAAAACCAACAATTTCTAAATCTGTTCTTTTTCCTATAGATGTACCATCTGGAGAAGGTCATGGAGGAGAGAGGAAGAATGGAAAGGAACAGGATGCAGAAAGGCTGCCATGTAGAAGGCTCCAAATTTAGGTGAGAATACATGCTAAGGAAGGGGTGAGCAACAAGAGAAATGAGTGGGTGGGAAAGAATTCTCTGTTGATGGCTAGTTGATGGGTGGCCATTGTATAAAGAGGTAGTGATTAAGAGGCAGTTCCCATCATAAAAAGTTTACAGTCTAAATAATTCAAGCACACCAAGGAGCAAAGATAAATGCATTTTGTGGATGGGAAACCAAGGTACTTTGCTACCACTGTACTCTGCGTCCTTCTTATCTGACCCAATGAGCCTTTTCTTACAAATGCATTTTTGATGTGCTTAACAAAATGCATTCACTTCATGCAGTTGGCAGACTTAGTTGTTGCATCAAAAATAGTTAATGGCAAGTATCAGCATTTTTATATTTCTTTCCTTGTGCAAGTATTTAATAACAGGGAAATAGCAAACAACAGCTGTGTAAAGGGAAAGAAGAGTATAAATGAATGCTCATCCTGCATCACAGGGAATGATATAAGCCTAAGACTCAGACTGGGAACTTCCCCCAGACCGCATCCAGGTGCTTTTGTGAACAGTCAGTTTGCCACTCAAAACTGGTCAGGAGAAATCTGAGGGGTGTGACTGTTCGCAGGTACTTTGTGCATATATGGGATCATATAAGGAAAGCACGAGTCTGCCTGTAAGTAGCAAAGATGAAAAAACCCTTGAAAAGTGAGAGATCTAAACAAACCAGGGATACCAAACAGATCCCATTGGGACAAAAATAATCAGAAGGTCTGCATGAAGGACAGCATGTTGAGAATGACTCCAGCTCAACTGGAACCAAACTGCCCCTGGCATCCCTGAAGACGAGGGCTTTTGCCCAGCTGGGAAGGTCTGACTTGCATTGCCTTCGCCTTTGATGGCAATACTGAGCCTCATTTTAGGAGAGTTGTGGATAAAGAGGGTTCTTTTTTTTTTTTCTCTCTCTCTAGGCTTCCTTGATCTGATCATGACGCAAAAAACCTAATTACAGCAATTAATACAGAATTAGAATAGTATCATGCTAACTCTGTGAGTAGCTTTCTAGCAGCAGATTGCCTAGAGATACAGGGTTTGAAGCAAACTCTAAAGCTCTTATTTTCCTGATTACAGCTGTTGAAAAACTAACATGTTGGTCCTCAGAATGAAGAGAGAAAGATGACTGTGAAGCCCGTGTGAGTATATTATTCTGCAAAGTGCAGCAATACATTAATATAGACAGAGGCTTACAAAGGAGCTAAGGAATGTGCTCAGAAGCCAAATCCCGTTGCATTCTCAGGCTCTTTACTACTTTTTTGTGTGAGAAGATTATGCCTACCTGGTTATTTCCCTTTAACGTCACCAGAGAGATAGACGAATCTAAACAGGAAAACAAAAGAGGGAGATGTAAAGGGAAGAAGTCAGCTGCAAATGTTCTTCAGCAACTTAAAACAATATTAGGCAAAATCTAACTAGTGCAGAGAACCTAACACATGATAATAGCAAGACCTCAAATGACTCGCTCTCCACTTAAACTTTAACATCTAGGTCTCTGCAGGAATTATCATACACACTCCGGACACTCATTACCCATGCTTGGTTTTGTATAGCACCAAAAAAGAGGCAAGAGAAAGAAAGTGTAAACCGTTGCCAGTGTATTGTTTGCTGGCAATAGCAAGCAAACCGAATACTGAACAGTCATGCTCCATCCAACAAGCATAACTGCTAGCCAAATGCAGGCTTACAATTGTTTGGATGAAAAAGAGACTACCATCCATTCACCTCTGTATTAAGGATTTGATGAACTGTGCTGCAGCAAGCTAGGAATCAATCTTTTGGAAAGAACTGATATGAACATTTACTGCAGGATGAGGCAAGGAGTATGAACTTCTTACATACACAATTTTCAAGAGGAAATAACTATAAACATCAGACTCTATGGCTCCTATTGACAGGGATCAAAAAAGTATCCCAAACGGCTTCATCAGTGGAAGCCATATGTGACCCTCTAAAAGGCATCCACTTCAGTTCTCTTTTCTCAATGCTCTAAGAGACGGGAGCTGGACTTACTTCTCTGGCAGCTTAACCCCTTCCTCTGCCTCCTCAGTGCAGGAAATCTTCCTCTGCTGCATCAGGAGAAGTGCAGGGAATCAAACGGGCTTGCACCCTCTTCCTCCAGTTAATGCAGTTTTAAAATACTACACCAAAATAATAACTTCTCCATGGTCATATGCACTGCTTCAGCTCAAATGTCCACCCAGGCCTGTAGTAAGAAAAAGCAGTATCTCTAAAGGGGAGAGAGTCAGTACAGCACAAAAATGGATCAAGCTGGAAAGAGAAAGTTTGAAACAGCCTCTGCTTCTGTAGCCAGTCCAAGAAATAGAGAGATGAAGGTTCTTGCAATAGGCAATTTGGAGCACACTGTTGAGAGAAAAATAAGGTGAAGGAGAAGAAGTAGTAGCAATACTTTTCCTCTGCTGTGACAATGTGAGTTTTAGGAAGGGAAAGGGAATCTGTACTGCGACCTGGACTGAACTGTTGTGGTACACCAGCAAGTTTGTATTGAGTGTGAAATTCCAATATATATTCAAAGCACTCTGCACTATAATTTGTAAGAAAATCCTCAAGATAATGTGAGAATCCTTGTAAGTTAGAGTAATACAACCTGTCAAAGAAACAGATGTGTCCACAGGAAAAAGAAATTCTGAGTGTGCAGTCAGAAAATGCATAATACTAAGAAGCCCTCTTAAACAAATAACCATTAATGGAACAAACCTGTTAAAATAATTCTTTTTCCATGCTCAAATGTTACGGGTTTAATAGATTTTTGCTGTATTAGCACAGAAATGTACTTTCACTTTCCATAGCTAATCTTGAAGGAACACACATTAACATACTGTATTTTTCTGCTGTATTAATGGACATTACAACTAAAACAGTATTATACTCATTATCAACCTAATAACTAACACATGATCATAAGGCTTTAACTATGTTAACACTTTCCTGCAGAGATGTGAAATGAATAGCACCTCTGTTTAGGTAATTATTAGAAAGAATTTTGCATATTAGAAAACCCTGTATAGTCTTTTTCATTCTAAGAAAGCTTTACATTGCTTAGAATACACCTGACATCCAGTATCCATAGCGTTAGCCACCTCTGAATGTGAATTTGCTGCATAATCAGGGACTGGGTATTAAAATGAGAGTATCAACATATTTTCCATCCAAAAAACACCCACCTCCCAAAAAACAAACAAAGAAACAAACAAACAAAATCCCCAATCTGTGACAGAATTCCCAAAGTCCATAAAATGGCCCCAGGTTTGGGTTTGGTTCCATAGACTTAACGTGAATACAAATACCATCCATGGGTGTTTACTGGAATTCAAGAAACAGACCACCAGGTTTTCTGGTAATTAAAATGTCTAGACACTGAAATAATGTCCAGATTAACTGGCCAACACGTGTTTTCAGAGGCCACACGTAAATGCAAGTAACAGTTTGGGAACTAGACCAGTACGATCATGGTTGCCTGGAGTTTGTTTTGTACTTGACCTGATAAACATCGAGAGACCCAAACTGAGCGTACACCTCCACTCTCTTTACAGCACTCACACAGTAATATCTTCACTTGGACTGACCTGCCAACCAGTCCACTACACCTTCACTGGTCAGATGAAATGTTTTGCAGTCCTCATGCTCCACTTAAATGTCCTACTTCACATGTTCCCAGTCCTCATGGCACTTGTTAACCATCCTTATCTTAAATAGCTGTTGTCATCTTCTTCCTACTTCTGGTATCTCCTTGTCATCTCTTTCTTTTCTTTTTGCTCCTCCCGCTATTTTTCTATGAACGTACATAACCATATCTGTAGGCTCTAAATAACATCGGTGGCTGTTGGTGACCTGGTGTTGACAGCATAACTCACAGTTTTGCTCTTTTTTCCACCTGGCAGCAGTAATCAGATGAAATATTCCTTCCTCACCCCAAATGTTTATCTTTACTGGCTCTGTTATCACTTTGGAACAAGAGAACGCACATGGCTCCTGTGGCACCTTCCTGACTTTCCTGCTTACAAACTAGTGTTGGTGTTAATCTTTTACCCTACTTTTTATCGATGTTACATCTTTCCCCTTTATACTCTTCAAATCCAATCAGTGGGTTTCAGAGTCAGTGACTCTCCACTCATTTGCTCTCCAGCAAGTTTTAAAGAGGCAAGCAACAAAGGAAGAGAAAAACAGAAAAGAGAATGTATGTAAAATTACTCTCTTTCAAAGAGTTTGCACATGTACTTGGATGAGTTAGGTATGCTTTCCAAGACCAAATCCTTTAAAGTGCAAATCAGGAAATGTCGGGACTACAGAAATAGACAAGCATTTGCACAGTATCTCAGGGAATTATTAGACTAGAGCAAGAATTAACACCAGGACAGCATAGGAAATACCATAATATCTTATCTCAGGCCCACACAGGGCAGATGTCTCATGCAGATGACATTATACTCATACTGACCCATCAAGGAATAACTTAAAAAGTTATCTAAAGATACCTGCTAATATCCCAATAGGCATGCTAAGGCACTGTTTTAAAGGAATTTCTAGGCAGTGACGCAGCTGCTCTTTTTGTCAGTGGCAGCAGCTCTAGGTAGGTCAGGTTGAATTGGAAACCATGGTGAATTAGGTCCCCATGCTTTGGAAAGTCTGATCTTTTCTTGGTAGTGCAAAATGTACTGTACGATAGAGGACTGTCATCAATTCAAAGAAACCTGTTTCTCTGACATTGTTATTAAAAGCATCTCATGACATCCCAAGAAACCCTGAAGAGTATTTCTATACCTGTCACACTAGAAGAAGCTTGTCAGCCTTAGCTGTTCACAGACTAAAGCTCTTTTCTCTTTCCAGTTTACCTCTTTCCCAAGTGTTTCTTATTGTTACTATAAGGCACAGGCACCACAGTGAATGATGATACTGGGTAAAGAGAGCCAACAGCAGATTTTTTTCCTGAAGAAAATACAACAATCTTTGTAGTAATAATCAAGCAACTGAACCCCACCCGGCATCTCTGCCCTAGTCAAACAGCTTCCCAATTTGTGAGTAGGCATGACACTGTCCAAATACATGGCAAGTGGTATAGGAGCCAATAAAGAGCTCAGGGTTGAGCTCTGAAATCCCAGCTGGGAATGGCGAAACAGCTCTCAGCTTTCAGGTTACACATGAACAGTTAATGGAATGTGCCATAGCTAATCTACAGCAGGTCATGACTGGAGTTGGCCTAAAAAAAGTTTAAAAGCTTCCTCAAATGTTTTTGTGTTTGCCTGGTAGAAGAGAGAGGAAGAAAGGAGATGAGAGCCGGAGAGAGAAGAAATTGCTCTTACTTTTCTTCTGTTTTGAACCTGCTTACAAAAGACAGTAGGAGTACACCTGCCCCAACTCCCTTCTGACACTCAGTGGTGTGGGGGCAAAGATATCATTGAAATAGCTACATTTTTGAACTGCCTATAATTTTTTTTTAAAATTTATGCTTGATTCTGATATTTCGCTCCCCTTAAAACAAGTCATTATGGCTTTTTACCAAGACATGGAGTCAGAAGTCCTGGAAAGCTTTTTCTCTGCTTCTTAATGCCTAGATGTTTCTATCCTGACCCCTCTCCAACACACTGCTATCCATTATTCCCAGACTATAGAATAAATAAATCTGAAATAAAACCCACCTTTGAAATCTGTACCTTTCCTTTCCACTGCAAAGTAATGTATCTTTCCCATGGAGTGCAAATCCCTTAAACACAATACGAGTGTATTGATGGGATAGGAGTCGGCTGGTGCAGTTGCAATGTCTTTGCTGAGGGGCTGAAGGCAGCAATGCCAACATTTACCAGGGCTGGATGGCTGATCCAGCTGTAGTCCCACTCAAACCATCATCATCCATATATATCTTACTACTTCTATCAGAATAATGTAGTTCCACAGAATACTGTCCATGAAAAGACAAGAAAGTACAGGCAAGTTAATTTAACTGCAGAAAAAACTTAGAATTAATAATCAACCAAACTATGTAGAAGGTAAAAAGGAAATAACTAACAGCCAGAATAGATTTATTAAGAATAAATCATGTCAGGGCAGACTAATTTCCTTCTGTGGAAGGAAAACAGTGCATATGGATAGGGAAGAGTAGTCAATGCTCCGTGTATTGATTTTAATAAGTATTTTACAAACTTTAATTGGGCTTCCTCATAGGCAAACTCAGCAAAGACACATGGCAAAATTACTGTAAAGTGGTTACAAAACTGTTCAAAAATCTACACTGAGGAGAATCATAACCTGCTTTATTCCCCTAGTGGAGGAACGGCACCTCACCCGTTCTGAGCCCAATTATGACTTCCTACTTCCAGTAATGTTTTAGAACCTAAATGCTTTTGTGACCTGCTGGTCACAACAACCTTACAGCTCTAGTAAGCACATTAAAAGACAGCACTGGAATTCAAAAATTCCTTTAGAAACTGGAGAAATTCCGTAAAAGAAATCAAGATGAAAACACACAAGTCGACATTCATCTGCACCCAGAGAGGGAGGAGAGACAGCTGATATCAGCTTGTCAGAAAAGAGTTCAGAGGTTGTAACACATAACATGGTAAACACGAGCCAGAAATTCTGTGCTATTGTGAAAAAGTCAAGAAATATACTGGCATGTAGAAATGGAAACAGGTATCTACATATCAACACACGTGCCTTGATGCAGCCTTTCTGCTCTACTGATGCCTGTTAAGACTGCAGGTAGAAGCCAGCTCTAGTACCAACGAGACCTCAGTTTTGCAGAGCATACTTTGAGAAAGACGTGAGATATACAAGACTCCCTGCAACAACAATAACAGTGATGCAAGATTTGGAAACTTATTCTATTAAGAGAGACTGCAAGAACCGGGAACATTTATTTATGGAAGAAAATAAACAGATGCAAACCATAAAAAGAATCTTCAGGTATAAAAGGTTACTGCAAACAGGAATAAAATAAGGTGTACATGGTCTAAAATAACATGATTAAAATGCAACAAGGGAGATTCGAGCCAGCTATTAAGAAAGATTCTACAATGTTAAAAATGGCTAAAGACTGAAATAAAGGGCTATGAAGACTGGTGGAGCCTCCACCATTGCAGGACTTTAGGAAGAGGTCTGTCAAGAATTATATATTGGCAGACTTCTTCTTTATACTCTTGTCTACCCCAATTCCTATTTCTGTGTTTCAAAATGAGGTATCACTACACTCAAGCTGGCTCTGGCCCTTGACAGTGTTTGAGAAACATTGCTGCAGAGGCATAGATATGACTCAGGAGGCAGTCACAGTGTTAAAGTTCATAAAGGTATAGACTCCTGGGATGGGGTGTAATAGACCTGGACTGATTGGTTCTGCTCAACCCTGTTGCCTGAAAACCAGTCTGAACCTGTCTGTTCAGGAAAGCTAAGGCCTGAGAAGGTGCAACTGTTCCACACAGAAAGAGATGCTGAGAATTATTCTCAGTCTTCAGTTCCCAAGTCAGTGCTAATAAATGAGCTGAATACATGTGAAATTCTACCTAAAACATCAAGCACTAAGAAATGAAACATTTTCTAGCCACACACTCATGCATTATGTGAATTATCACAGATGTATCCTCTCCATACTTGAATACACTGTGCTACTAAATATGGGTACTTCAACAGCAGAAAAACCTGCATTTGCTACATACTTCCATTCCTAGGTGTGCCAATTCTCTGAACTAGTCCTCCCTAGACTAGCTGGAATATATGTGTGGGGAATTTAGTTCAGTTCTTTAGGTGTTGTACTATGCATGTTGTCCTTCTGCATTTGCAGAGCAAGATTATGGGATTATGTTCAGGTCTGGTACAGAAAATTTTGACATATTAGAATATATTTGTCCTAAAATTGCATAAACTATGGAAGGGATTGCAGCAAGAAAACTACTTTTTGTGATAGCAAACCTTCAGCGAGCTAACAGTATAATCATTTAATTGCCTCTGTAATTTTATAAGTAAAGAAAATATTAAAAAATCCAGAGTGCAAGCTTTAAATTGAAGATCCACCTCATTGACTTCCTAATTAATTCCTAATGACATAAGCATTGGTGAACAGTTAGTGCAATTCAGAAGGTCAGAATTCTAAAATTAGTCACTAGATTTTAAAACCCAAGTGCTACTTTACTACAAGTTTTTGTTCTTTATTGTCAAAAAGAAAGAAGGAAATATGACCTGTTTTCAACATGGTAATAGAAGATATTTGTACAAACTAAACATTTATTGTTCAATTTTGTCTATGACTAATCTTAAACAAAAATATTTTCCTTTTCCTGCCTTAAAAATACATAAACAGAAGCAAAGCCAAGCCATAGAAAGATTAATTACTGCATTGTCTTCCTCATGGAAAATAAGGTCTGGGTAGTCTCTTGCATTATGTGTGCTAAATAATCAATGTTTTACAGTCTTACCATATTTAACTTCACAAGTACATCTAAATACCCTTTTTGAGACATGCTAGTGCAATACTGTGAACATAACTCATGGTCATATTCAGGTGGATTAATGATTCCCTGAAATACACCCTGCATAGGAAATCATATTTCATCTGCATCTATTTCTCTTATTCATTACTTAATCTTTCAGACCCAAAGCTCTCTACAGCTCCATCTGAATTTAAACAAAACATTTTCCATTGGTCTTTTTCATGGGAAGGGCGTAAATCTGCACATTTACCAGATCACAGACCATCGACAAAGCCAGCATTAACATATTTTAGAAGTTTACCATCCTTGGTCTCAATGCCTTAATAACCAGTTGAAAACCCAGATGTGCTAGAGTGGTTGGTGAAAGGTTTAGAAAACTAATTTCTAAACTGGCACTGACTTGGACCACGAATGGTTTCAGGTCCTGCACTACAAGACATGGCTGAAGAATACACAGCCCCTTTCTCTCCCTTCATGCCAGTATGTACGGACTTTGTCCATACCAACTCCACCTGTACTGCAGGTTTCCTTTGAATCCAATGAGGGAGAAATACAACGCAACATAGCAAAATGTTTCCACATTTTAGTAGCTTTTGAAGAAACTTTGATTGAAGATTTTTTTTTTTTTTTTATATTGGTTTAATCACAATTTGTAAATGTCTCTTCACAGCCATTTAAGGTCAGAATTGCCAAACATATGCATTTAAATGTCTGACCACCGTAGATACACTTTTTGTGCCAGTGAATGACAGGGAAAAAAGGTACAAATTAAAGGCAAGAGCAAACTTCTACTGGAAGACTGAATTACTTTCCTATCCATGTATCTCCTTTGAACTTAACAACTACAAAGAGCCCCTCAACACAATCTTAAGGTCCTAGTTCGGAAAAGGTTTCTTGCACAAGCTGTAAACAGGTGACCAAGTTTCATTAAAGTCATCAGGATGTAACAACCCACTCAAGTCAATGAACTGCCAAGTGTTTTTCTCAGTCATGATGGCTTGATGAATCAGCTTTCAGCACCAGCAGCCTGAGTCCAGGTTGATCTCTTTGAAACCTGGTAAGAGTTCTACCACCCTGAAAGGAATAAAAAGCATCACCTTATGTCATCTTTGTCTCTGATGAAGTTAAGCTGAGCACACACTAGCCTTCTTTTTTTTTTCTCTGTAAATATATTGCTTATTTTTGCACTGTGTTCACTTGAAGAATAACACTGTCTTTTAAAGTAGCATCATTTTGCAAATGTCACTGTAATTTTCCCCAAAGTATCATCCATTAGTTATAAAAGGTGCAAATGAAAAGGATTTTAAAATTGGCATGGGGGTAGAGGAATATGAAGTAATGCACTAATAGCCTAGGTGGAGGTTGGATTTTTGGCAAGCTTTCAAAAGAGAAAGGGAGAGAGAGAGACAGGTGAGCAAGTGAACTTCTTGTACATTTTTATACATGAAGTTAAAAGGGACAAAACCATCAGGAGTTATGAAAGCATTTCTAAGGCAGGAATTACAAACAATGATCCACTATTCTGGATAAATATGCATATATATATATTTATATTCACATCTACAGGTACTGAAATGAGAAAGGAGAAATAGACAGCTTCACAGTTAGGACTCCATGTATCTCATCACCTCTAATGGTGTTTTACAGTATTTGCACCAGTTGTTGACTAAAATTACAGATGACTTCCAGTTTGTATGAGGTAACATGACTGAAATGTATGTGAAAACAAGAGGAAACCCAGAACAGATTTCAGTAATATTGGTTTACAACTAAAGTTTTTCACTACTTGATTGGCTTTGGGATTTTTTTTTTTCCTGACCTCCCAGATTTTCATGAAAAAATGGGACAGCATTATTTTATCCCCTTTTATCAATCAATACATGGGTGAAAAGAATTTTGACCATCGTTAGCTGCAGTTACATGCATCACCACTGCCACCTATTCAGAATATTAAGTTAAAAATCGTTTAGATATTTTTAATGAAAATGCAGTTTTTAAATTCTTGTTGTCAATATACTGATTTAAACTTTTTCAGTGCATTTTCTTTTTTAACATCTGAATGGCTGCCATTCACTTGTTCTTCTCTTGCTTTCACTCTTGCCGTGCAACAATACCTTTGTACAAATAGTGTTCCATCGAAAAACAGATCTAAAGATATTTCCTCTGCTTTCTCTTCTTGTTCTGCACCTTGACCACAAAATTGTGAAAAATTCTAAAGCAATGGAAAAAAATATTGCCAAAGAGCAAGCAACCTCAGGTAGAGACCTTCTGCTTTAGCTTACTTTTTCATTAATTCAAACGCCTGATTTTTATATAAAACTTGCACCCCTTTTTAGCTCAATATCTTAATAATCAGGTTATTAGCTAATATGGTTACTGCTCCTTGAAACTGTATGATTTTGCCTTCCTCTGGTAGCCAAGCTCAGTACTTTAATAATCAGGTTCTGGTTATTGTCTCTTAAAACTCTGAATGGTTTTGGCCTCATCTGGTAGCCAAGTAATGGGGAATTAGGCCTCAAGGAGCTTTACAGGACTGAAAAAATGACATATAATCTCACTTTACTTTAGAATTCAACACTCAGAAAATGTAAGACACTTACATTTAATCAGACCCTGTATCCTTCTAAACATCAGTATGGGTTTACCCCAAGTTTAACTCTGCAGTGTAATATATCTCCATTGCTACAGAGGAGGAAGAAAATACACATGCTTTAGGATTGATCTGAGACATCATGTTTTCTCTTAATTGTTCTGGGAAACAGCATGACAATAAGAAGGCCTCAGGATCTTTTATTTTTCTTAAATTTTTTTGTTGTTGTTTTGTCATCTATGCAGATCTTATTATCTTCCATGTATTTTAAATACTCCAACATGAAGTATAACAGTTCACGGTTAAGCAAGTTTATAGTCTATAAAGCATGGCACTTGAGTACAACAAAATCCAGAGTCTTTGGATTCACATTTTACTTTGTAGTTGCTGTCTGAAGATCATTTCTCCTTTAACTATGGAGGTTTTTGCATCTTTTACAAGAAAGAATTCCAAATTTGAGGGCACAGTTTATTTGAATTAGCCTTACTGACTAGCCGTGATTTTACATATTCCCAGTTTTCAAGTATGCCAAATTAGGTATATAAATTTACTCAAAGCGGTGGTTCCTTCCATATTTAAATATCTTCTTATCCTTCCTTAATGCATAGAAAAAAATTGTATACATATTTTCATAATGGGTGATATGATCTTCTGATTTCTCTGCTGTAAAAAAAGGTTTTGTGGCTGCTGTTTTGTTTTGATAGTTGGATTTTTGTTTGTAGGTTTGGAGAGTTTTATTGGCAGGATTGAGTGGGAGGGGACTGCTTTGTCTCATCTTGCTTTGTCAATCAAATGTTTCAACTTTCTGAAGCAATCTGTGGATGCTGAAGCTCTTATACCTGTTTTAACAATAACATATCTGCAATTGAATGAAAGACAATATAAGAAGCAATCTACTTCTAACCACCCTAAAAACCGCCAAAGATGGCAAGAAAAGCAGGGTTCAACCTGGTTACAATTTTGTAGTATCTCTTCTTTTTCATAACTTTAAACATAAAAACAACAATGAAAACTTTTCTCTTGGCTATCACTAACATGCTTGGCACTAATCTCCCTAGGAAATTCATGTCTCTCTCCATCAACTCTAGATTAAACTAAGACATCACACTTTCAGATCAGTAAAGACAATTAAGATGAATATTGTAATCTAGAGGTAGGGGAGAAGTGTGGTCAGGGAACAACAGTAAAAAGCATCTCAGTATTTAAAGTTAGCCTAGTAAAAACAAAAACCCTCTTCAAGGAGTGCATGGGTAGAAGACGCTGGCAACTTATCTTGAGACATCATATTACTATCCTAAGATGCTGCATGATACAGCCAGGGTTCACAGAATGGTAACACAATGCATTTTCTTCCTTCTTGAAGCTGTTTGTCATCTTCCACGCTATTTCAGACAGAATTATCCTTCAAAAGAAAACATTACATTCTAAAATATTTCTCAGCTAAAAGCATGATCAAGTCTCTTTCATAACTTGCTAATGGAACAAAAACCAGTTAGAGACTGTGTTCTAGGTGCTGTAATGGGTGCTTACTGCTGCATTCACTGAATCCATCAGTGGCACTTCACAGACATCTAGCAAGCCTATTTGCTTCATAAATCATTGAAATGCGTGAAGACCTTTTGCATAACCCAGAAATATTCTTTAAGTGTTTAACATCAATAATAATGAAAACTGGCATCACAACAACTTAAGAAATGTAAAATATGGCATCGTAGGGTTCAGCTTGACTTTCATTGAAGGATTTCTAAAAATAAGAGTACATCATCAACAGTGACAGCTTGCTTAGTGACTCAACACAGTGGGAAACCTATTGCTCTGGAGGACTATGTTCTGCCTCATTATTTAATACAGACATCACAACCATGCTGTTCTGTTTTCAGTTCCTAAATGTATGATGCAAAGAAACCCACACCTTAGTACGTCTGCCTTAAAGAGTGAGAATAATTCAGAGTTGTTAGATCTGCACTACTGAGAGCATACTATCAACATATTAGTGCCAAGTTACATAATTTATTGTGAGAGTTAGAAACATTTGATAGTCTTTTTGAAACCTCAGCTGCTGGAATTAAGATATTGTATGAGAACATCTGCTTCCATTTTCTAAGCATGCACACTTCTAGCACTCAGTATGTGAAGAAAAGCTCTAACCCATGAACAAAATATACGGTAAAGTACGAACTCAGAGACACACAGAAATAATTGGAAATACCATTAAAAATTACTTTTAGTCACATTTTTGAAAGCTCAGCATTCAAATTATTGCAATACTAACATTTTATAATTTAAATACACGATCAAGGGGCCTACGAACAGGAAGAAAAATGAAGTGGAAGAGAATGGAAGACAGTAGGGAAATGGGAGGAAGAAGATATGGGAGAGGGACAGACACCAGACAGTGATCTGGATCAAGTACTCGGGATAAGAAGAGGCAGAAAAGACCTCATGGAAGAAGAGCCAGGACAGTCAGTATATGTAGAGAGTTACTCGTGCTTAGAGAGGCAAAAATACGATGGGCAAAAAGGTACCAAGGGATACAGTAAAGCAAAGAGAAGCCAGGGCAGGAGACAGTCAGGAAAGGGGTGGGAAACTTGGATTATAAAAGCAGATGGCTAGGACTGTGAGAAGAATTGGGAGACAGCAAGAAAAGGAAGGCAAGAGACTGAATGGCTGCATAGGGAACTACTGGTCAAACTACAGGAAAAGAGACAAATGCACACGCAGTGGAAACAAGAACTGGAAACCTGCAAAGAGTATAGAGATAAAGTTCAGTTGTGTAGGGATGGGGTGAGAAAGGCAAAAGCCAAGGCGAAGCTGGAACTCAATTTGGCAAGGGAAAAGAAAGAATAGTAAGAAGGGCTTCTACATGTATGTTAACCAGAAAAGGTAGGTCACATGTACGTTAACCAGATAACAAAGGTCAAAAAATGTGTACCCATGTTGGTAAACAATGCTGGGAAACTGGTAACAATAGACAAGGAAAGGGCTGAGGTACCTAACAATGGTTTTCACAGAATGACAGAATCACAGAATGAGTGAGGCTGGAAGAGACCACAGTGGGTCATTCCTGCTCAAGCAGCATCATCCTAGAGCACATTACACAGGGTTGTGTCCGGGTTGTCCTTGAGTAACTCTGGTGAGGCAGACTCCGCAATCTCTCCGGACAATCTCTTCCAGTGTCTGGTCACTCACGCAGTAAAGAAATTCTTCCTCCTGTTCAGATGGAACGTCCTGTGCATCAGTTTCTGTCCATTGCCTCTTGTACTATTATGTGGCACCACCAAGTAGAGCCAGGCTGCATCCTCTTGACACCCTGTCTTCAGACACTTGCTGCCTTTCAGGTGGTAGAATTACGAGCACAGACATAGTTAAAGGGGTAAAAGGGTTTTACTTTGGTATTTTAATAGGATCTTAGGTGCACAACTCTTTAAAGGTGGAACACGCCAAGATGCATGCCCACTGTATAATGTGTATACAATTTTATGGACTTTGTAAATTAGCATATTTGTTTAAAATTTCCCAATAAGAAACTTAATAAATGAAGTAATTGTCCCTCTATTTTAATCACCTCCCCAAAATGAGGCTAGAGCCCAGTTTACAAAATATGTTCCAGAGAGAAGACTTCAACCAAGGCTGAAGCCTTGAGTTTTGAGATAGTATAGGGCTCTCTGGCCTCCTGCTGTGAATGTTTGGGTTTTCTGCCTTGCAGGACCCCAAAACTAAGATAGAATATCAGACTATAAGCATGTAGGCTAAAGGTACAAAGAGTGTATAAAGGGTACAGAAAATATAAAAAGGATATAAAAATGTATAGAAGGGTATATAAAAAAGAAAAGGCAAAAAATCATCAGGCATCACACTTATATATGGTGAGGTTCCCTCTCAGCCATCTCTTCTCAAGATTGAAAAGGCCTAACTCTCTCAGCCTTTCCTTATAAGTGAGACGCTCCAGTCCCTCAATCATCTTTGTCGCCTTCTGCCAGACCCTCTCCAGAAGCTCCATGTCTCTCTTGTCCTGGACACAGCACTCCAAATGTGACCTCACCAGGGCTGACTAGAGGGACGAGATCACCTCTGCTGCATTACTGGCAGAGACTTCCTAATGCATCCCAGGACACCGTTGGCCTTCTTGGCCACAAGGGCACTGCTAGCTCATGGACAGCTTGCTGTCCACCAGGACCCCCATGTCCTCCTCTGCAGAGCTGCTTTCCAGCAGGTTTGCCCCCAGCCTGTATTGTTGCATGGGGTTATTCCTCCCCAGGTGCAGGAACCTGCATTCACCTTTCTTGAGTTTTAGAAGGTTCTCTGCCCATCTCTCCAGCCTGTTGAGGTTCTTCTGAAGGCACTCTCCATGAGATTTGAAAAATCATAGCAGTCAGGTGAAGTCCCAGGAGACAGGAAAAAGGCAAACATTGTACCCATCTGTCAAAAGGGTAGAATGGAGGACCCTGGGAATTGGTGACCCTGGGAATCAGTGTCACCTCTGCGCCTGGGAAGGTCATGGAGCAGATCCTGCTAGAAGCTCTGCTAAGGCACATGGAGAACATGGAAGTCATTGGAGACAGCCAGAATGGCTTTTCCAAGGGCAAGTCCTGCCTGACCAATCCAGCAGCCTTCTACAATGGTTTGACAGCAGTGATATGTAGAACAAAGGGCAAACTACATTGTCCTTTTTAACAAGGATATAATCATTAGAAATTTCTTAACCATAGAACTAATCTCAGACTCACAGAAGTTGTTTTCTGAAAAAAAGACTAAAATATGCTGAACTAATCTATCTGTCTCAAATACCAAAGAAGTCCAGATACCTGGAGAACTGTTCCATGTATCTGAGAGCAGAACAGAATCCAAAGGTGTAAGATAAAACCAAAGCTATGATTTTGAACATCTTGAAAGAAAATGCTAAAAATAAACACAAACAATGGGAAAATATGAAAAGGTGAGATTTCAACAATAAGTAGCTGTAGTGAATACAGCACAGTTTCTTTTCTTTATAAAACACCAGCATCTCTCCACTTGAGGATATTTTAGCAAACTGCACTCACCTCATCGCAATTACTTTACATTGATGGTAAAGATGTTTATGCTGTGGCTAAAGCTGAATAAATAACTGAAAATTGCTATGCAGCATACACAACTGACAGCAAAAATGAGGAAGGGGTGATATATGAGACCTTTTCTTGAAAAGACAGTAACACAAAACCTGGCAATCTCTTTGGGGTGTAAAATAAATTCCAGTAAGGTAACCACAGAAAGTTTCCAAATTTTAATTGCTAGAGATTTACTATTCTGCTAGTTATTTCTATGTGATGTAGCTAAATTGGCAGCATTTATAAGTTTTCTTCAAGCTTTCTTAACATCCTAGTAAGCAATTATTATT
The DNA here is from genome assembly GCA_013397935.1 of Dasyornis broadbenti. Taxonomy (NCBI): domain Eukaryota; kingdom Metazoa; phylum Chordata; class Aves; order Passeriformes; family Dasyornithidae; genus Dasyornis; species Dasyornis broadbenti. The sequence continues at coordinate 1,098,871 of VZRN01004254.1, read as the reverse complement.
TGAATAACAGGAATAATCTATGTAAGTGGGTAAAAATTAAAAGAAACTTCCAGAAAATATTTTATGTGTAAGTAACTCTAAAAGCCTCAGAAGTGAATAGACTATATTGCCCAGTGATCTCACTTCACATTACATTTGCCCCTGAACAACAGCACATTAGGCATGCTGCAAAAATAAGCAGAGATACAAAAACATGCACCACCAGAATTATTCATGTTGTTTGTCTCATAGTGCCTGCATCCACTTTCGCACCCTTCCCTCTCAATTTCCTTACTTTGTTCTAGATTTTTTTTGTCTCCTCTCAGTTATCTATTCCTAGTGCATCATCTTTGCAATCTTACCCATCTTTTTCTCACTTTATTTGAAAAGTTATTTGAAAAGAGGGCCATAACTGAACTTTCTATTTCAGAGACCTCAAAAAAAAAAGTAAAGCATTTGTAAATAACTGTTCTGCTATAGGGAAATAAATACGATTATGGGGGCCAGAAGGATGCCATCTTTCCCAGCGTCTGTGAAAAGTGGTGAAGTGGTAATTCCCCAAAGACAGCCTGCAGAAGGTGGCTAACAGAAGCTGTAAAATTAAACAGGACAAAAGGACCCAAAGAAGTAAGTTTATGCCAGTTCACTTTCTCTTTTAATCTTCTTTCATTGCTTTTCTTATTTGCCCAGAAAAAGAATTGGATGCATGTTAAACCACAAGAACATTTGACAACAGCATAAAATAAGTTATACTTAGCTAATGCCAGGCTAATGATGAACATGAGCAAAATATTTGTGATTGGCTGAAAAAAAAATTGCATTGATGTTAATGTTGCATTAACCTTATAAAATAGCTGATTTGGGGAAGTTAAGAGTTTTTGAGTGATGAGTGCTTAAACTTTCACTTGAAATCCAATTTCATGGTAGGAGATACTCTCTGAACTTTTTATTCTGCTTAATTTTTAAAAATTAAGGTCCCTCAAGAAAGGATCTTAAGTAAAAGATCCTCTAAGGGACAAAAGGATAAAAGAATAACGTCGCAGGACAAAATGCTGGGTGAAGGAAACAGACAATGCACTTTTAATGCAGAGGGCCACAGCCAGCAGAGCTTTACAGAGCTACATATTCCTGAGGGATATGGAACAGGAAGAGACAGGTAGGGTGGCAGTGTCTGATGATGATACAGAGCCAGTCATGGAACCGACCGCTGCATTGCAAAAGTCAACAACTGGATATTGAAATGGAAGATTCCAAAAAAAGATACAGAAATGCGGATAAAATGTGTAATTTTTTATATGTATAACAATTATTGCTAATGATGAACAAGGATTCTAAAAGGTTTATAAGAACATATTTTAATGGACATTAATTATTAAAAATAAACTATTAGGACATATTACTGTACCACATTATAAATCTAAGAGTCTGTCACATTTTAATTAGTGTGTGCTGTTCTGGCCTCCCACTATTTACAAAAGGATGTAAGATCAACAAATGTTCAAAGAAGCACACCAACAATAACTGCAGGTTTGCAGTAGCTTCCATATGAAGTGCGTTAAGTGGATAAGGACTCTTCAGAAAAGAGACAACTGAAGAAAGAAGTTGTAGAGGTCTTTAGTATTCTGAGTTACTGGGAGTAGCAGCAGAGCAACAGGGACCTCTCAATCTGTCACCATAAACGTACTACAGAAAATATTATCTATGCAAGCTCTTCAATTCTTTCACATTGCAGACGGTTCTCAGATGCCAGTGAACAAAATATCCAGCAGGAGGCAGAGGACTGTAACCCTTTGCACTTGTCAACACTGAATCCACTGGAAAAAAAATAATAATAACTTAAAGGGGGTTTTGGCAGTTAACAAGAAGTGAAAACTAAACAATCGTGCTTTGTTTGTTTCAAATTTTTAGAGTGAGTCTTCCCTCAAGATACATCTATTGAAATATGTGTGTATCTTTCACATATACATAAGAGAATAGCAACATGCATAAGTGTTCAGCATTTAGATATTCTTTTAATACCTTAACTATTTACTTTTCTTCTCTGTAAAAAAAAACTTGTTTTGCTTGGGGTAGAAAAAGGTTAGCTATGTCACATGAACCACTATTACCCCATTTGTGAAATTACTCATTCTAGATGTAAAATAAATGTTTCTGCCCAGTGCAAACTGTTGCTTATTCTTGACTCAGCTTGACTTGACTTGAATCTACTCGGCTCAACTCCACTGTCTACTTTTTCCAGCTTTACATCTTTTTAGCACTTGTGAGGCCCCACCTGGAGTAATGTGCCCAGTTCTGAGCTGCACCAGTGAGAGCTCTCTGTGGCTCACTGAGCTGGGAAGAGTCCAACAAAGGGCCACCAAGTGATGAAGGAACTGGAGCATCTCTCCTGCAAGCAAAGGCTGAGACAACTAGGACTTACAACCCTAAAGAAGAGAAATACCTGATGGGAGGGTGCTAAGAGGGCTGAGCCAGGCACTTTTTAGTGGTGCTCAGTGAGGTAATGGGCACAAACAGAGACAGAAGACTTTTTCAGTGCCTGACATAGGTTGCTCAGAGATTCTGTGGAGTCTCCATCCTTGGATGGAGCCATCTGGACACGGTTTTGGGCAGCCTGCTCTAGCTGGCCTTGCTTGAGCAGCGGAGTTGGACCAGGTGATCCCCAAAGGTCCCTGCCAACCTCAGCTATTATGAAATTCTGTGATTCAGTTTTTGCATCTGTCTTGTTTCCTAATGAACAAAGACTAATTAAAGAGCATAAGTGTGTATATATACATATATGTGTTTGTATTTGAGTATGTACATACACACACCTAAATTTATTATAACCATGAAAAATTTTGCTTGGTTACCAGATTATAAATAGGGATATTTTTATCAGATGGGACAACACTCCTGATTCTGATCCAACAGATTATTAGATTTTTCAAGACATCTGCCTGTAACTAAATACCTATTTAATAGGTATTTATTAGCATTATTCTCATGCCAACCTGAGTGATAATAATTACTATGTTGGTGTAAGATTGTAAAGATAGGAGTTGGTGTAAATTATTTCTTTCCTAACAATTTTCAAGAAATTATCTTTCTAGCCAAAAAGACATAATGAATTATTGATATTGATTTTTATAATCTTTCCCTTAATATTTTGTCCCATTATGAATTAATCTGAATTATTAATTGAAGCATTAATATATATTTATGTGCATTACAGCAAGACAGATTAAAGTCTAAGTTTTTTGATGTAAGCTCAGAAACCAGCCTTTGCAAGAACAGGTACTGAGAGTGTCCTGGCAAAATTACTCTTTGGAATAGAAATGGCAAACTAATTTATTTCTTCACAATACATTTTGTTGCCTTCCTCAGCATGAAATAAATGTATTCAATGATAGACCTGAAGCATTTCACTCAAATAACCTTGGGAAGGAGGAAACGGTGTCTTTGGACTACGGCAGTTAAACAGACAAAATAACATGACCTGTGATGAACAGTATCAAGAAACATTTTTCCTTGGGTGTTTTGAAATTTATTCCCAGGCAGCAGAAGATCTGTTCAAAATCTGTCTAAGCTCTGTTCAAGGGCTTTTGCTGCAGACAGATCTTCTAATTGCTCTTTACACAGCAAATCTCATGGCTACTGGTTACTTGTCTTCAAAAAGCTACATTCATCTCAATATTTTTTGTCAGTTTGAAAGGCTGAATTGGGGATACTCTCTCCAGCTGACCAATGCAGGCATGGGCAGAGAATTAAACATTAAAATGGTACGTTAATCTAGATAAAGAAATCCTAGAAAGAGTATAACAAGAGTGCAACATTTCACATATTCTCATTTTAATTTCCTTTAAGTCTATACACTTCAGTGTAACAAGCCTAATAGCTATTAAAAGAGAACAGAAAATTTCCCAAACATGTGAAAGCATTTGTAGGAAAGTCATTATTGTTACCATTACTTTTGCTAAAACTCTACTGGGACCATAGTCTTTTTATTTTTTTATTAGCTCTGTACAAATAGGATGTGAATTCCAGCATATACACTAATCAATACTTTCTCCTTCAGTACCCTGAGAAAATAAGGAATTCAGATGATATCTCCTTAAATGCCTTAAGAGAATGCCTGTGCCATCTTATATGCCTTAAATGCTTATCTGAACAACAAAAAAAAGGTGGAAAAAAAAAAAAAACACAAGCAACCAACAACAAGAAGCTAAGCACATCCTCTCATTCTATCCCCAAATATTCAGTTGGCTTCATTGCACAGTTGGCTATTTCCCATTCAAAGATGTTCTGAAAAAAAGATTGTTAACACTTAAGGTCAGCTCTAAAGCTATGATAAAACTCAACAATTCACTTTTTCAAAATGTGCAAAGCATTTTCAGCTCTTTCAAAAAGTAACAAAGACAGTTGCTTTATTCTGTACATTTGAAGCCTGATAAAAAGCCATTCATTAACTTCAGGGGGACTTAGATCAACTTTTCATCATTCATTAAAGCTGCTCTATTCTTTCATTAAACGTAGACCAAAGATTTGTTCTCTGTTCAGAAGAGAAAAATTTTGTATTGGTTTATGGTATGATACTATACAATTACCTTGCTTTTGCCTATTTTTTGAGTGGCTGCATTTATATGATAGTTGATAAAATGTTTCCAAAAGACTCTGGCCTCAACGAAGCACATAAGTAAAATGATCTGATCCTCAAAAACTGTTTGTTAAACAGAGTTCCCAAGTACTCCAAGCTGCAATGTTCTGTCAAAGAGTGTTCTGGTTGGCAGAATATATTTTTTTCTTTTTTTTTCCAACATGGCAAGCAAAAATTGTCATATATTCTAACAGAACACTTATGTCAAGATTTGCCCTTCTCACCACTATGGTGAAGGGTTTTGCTTTGTCTGTAATGGCATCTGAGTAGCCATGAACAACACAGGTGTGGAAAATGTAGTACCAAAGGAAGTGAGGACATGGATATGGGATTGCAGCTTCAAAGCAGAAAGCTCATTTAAAAAAATCTGGCCCGGTCTCATTGCCGTGTTTAGATAATAGTTCTGCATTAGCCACATTACAGAATACCAGTTTCAGATCCCTCTCAGATGATCTCAGTTCATGGATTTGAGATGTCAGAAATGGAGTAAGACCATTTGGAATGAATCATCTTGCTGCTGAAACATCAGGGAGTGATAAGACAGCTTGGAGAGCCAGCTAAGATGTATTTCAAAGAAAGCAAGGCATGACAGCAAGTATCTGCAACTATCCCTGTTGAACATTAGAAATATAATTTAACAAGAGAAAATTAGCTTTCCCAGCACAGATTGAAATAAGCAGATGAACAATGACTTTACTTCCCACAAGACTTCAATTACTCAAACTTAAACAAAAACAAATTCACAAACGCAACTGGAAGAATAAGAGTCATAGTTCTAGTGCTGAATCAACTTAACAAATCTAATGGTGTAACACCAATAGCATAGCTGTTGTTCTAATAGCTATATTAAACCTCTGAGCATAATCAAAATGACTTTGATATTTCCATAAGGCAGAGTAAACTCAGACTGAGTACTATGCTTAAACCGTTAACAGTATTGTTGCCTTCTTGATGATTAGTTTGTGTTTGGAGTAATTTACTATATTTTACACTACAAAAGGAGAAATTATGCATTAGGGAAGGAACATTTCTTCTTATTTGTCCCTTTTTGGAAATGGAGAAGTTTATCTGGCCCTTAACATAGTTTTCAAATTTTGTTGCTCTCCAAACTGGTTAAAGTTGCAAATCACCATCCCAGCACTGGGCAAGCTAAAGTCTGTTCTAGAACATATACATACAATTCTCAACCAACTTCCAGGGATGTTCTGTATGTATACAAAGGGACAATTTAGCACCTTTTTATGTCTCTTCATGAGTACTAATTTGTCCAATGAAGCCGAAAAAGTGAATAGATACATGTAAACAAATTAGTAATCTTGTGTCTTTCTTGGTTGGCCGTAAGGCAAGGCCCATATGTTTTAAGCAAGGTCCGTGTGAAATGTTACATCTCCTAAGCATTTTTGAGGGCTACTTAACTCTCCATCAGCATCCCCTAAGTGAATGCAGAATGTATTATGCAGAGCATTAGCTGGGCACCTGACATGGGGGTGGTCTCAATCTGGAGTCTCATTTCCCAGACTAGCATAGGATGCAAGTGTCACAGAGGCAATGTGTTGAGCTCCCAGGAAAGCTGAGAGAAAGAAGGGACGTATGCCCTCTGTGATGCCTGCATGCAGAGAAGCTGGATCTCTGGTGAGAAGGATGGCATGAGACAAAGCCTAAAAAATGAAAGGATGTAAAGAAATGAATGACACAGGCAGTGAAGGATTTGGCAGGGTTCCAGCAAGGATTTAGGATATCTCAGAGGAGAGGGAAAGGGTGAAGAACAAGAAGGGGGGGAAAAGCAAGAGTCTGATTTATACCAACAAAAATAGGAAATTCAGCTAAAAGGCTGACAATCTGTTATCTGCTTATCACTCTGCATAGATATTTCAGTGGTATCGGGCAGTAGAGAGTGTCAAATTCTGTTCATGCTGTTACACCCACACACAGCTCAGCAGGTTAAGACTGGCGTGTTCTAGCTTAATTGTGCCTGAGTCAGTCCAAGCACGTACTTTTGCAAGGTACTTTTTTCTTTACAGTTTTCTTTTCTTATTTTTATTAGCAAGATCAAAAAGGGCACATACAAGAGAAGACAAAACCATAAACCTTGTAAGATTTTATCAGGTCCAAATTAAACTGTTAGCATGTTCCCATTAACAGACTATTCAACGGCACTTGAATGCCAAGCTCTTTCCAGGGCTTTACACTCTTACAAGGTGCTGACTTCTTCTGACGGAATTTGCTGCTCAGTGTTTCATACCACAAGAGCAGCATCCACTGCACTCACCCTTATTGCCAAATAACAGGTTTGGGGTTTTTTTATTGAGGTCATGAGAGTGACAGAAATATGAATTAAATTTTCTCAAATATATAGTTTATGTAATAAAATAATGGGATATTAGCTACTTATGAAAACAAAGCAAAATGAGGAAGGAAAATGTGCCTATTTTGGTTAGATTCCTGTTTTCAGAAGGTTGAGTCCTTTTTAATTTATGAAACAATCTAAACACAAACCAAGCAGAGTTTGTGGTACAACTTTTTCAGGATTTCAAAATAAATTTGTGTTAATTGATACCAGCTGCTGTATGAAAGGAACAATCTCATATACCAGAAGAATTTGATATACGGATGAGAAAAGAACAATAATGCCTAAAATGTTTTCAAAACAGCATGTTGAATTTTTTTTTCTTGAAGTTCTGGAATGAAAAGTAGAAAGTGCAAAATCTGAGAAAAATGAAACATCCAGACACAGGGAAGATCCAGAAGACCAGCCAGTGTCTTATCCTGAGCAGCAAAATGATATCCCAGTAACCATCTGAATTTTCTGAAGAAGAAGAAAATCACATGAAAGCTTTTGGACAGTGACTAGGCAACCAGCCTAACCAAGAACAGAGTTCCACAGAGGGGTTTTGTGTTGGCCTCTGATTCACCAGTAATTAATCAAATTATTTTTACAAATCTTATTTTCCAGTGTTGACCTCTGTCTCTTTCCCTCTGCTCTGTTTCAGGGAAATACAAAGAGGAGGTGTAACATCCCCTTCCTAAAAACAGGGAACTGTCTTCCGCCATCAGTGCCACCCTCTGCCTTCTCCAGATGAAGAGGAATCACCTCTTACAGGCCTGACAAATCTGAAGGACAATTTCTTTCCCAAATCCCTAGTGCTCTATTTACGCAGGAAGTGACAGGGATACCTAGGAGAGACGATGATGCCAGCTATTCAGTTAAGAGTTTTTCAGATGCTACACCACCGCACACCGTTGCATGGCTGACATACACTTGAGTTTCTGGACAGTGAATTCACAGTTTGTGAACAGATTGATCAGTTTCTGTTTGTTAATATACCTAATCCATGCATGTCCCCAGTTTCTATGCTTCAGTACCCCGGTGTACAGAAAAACAGAATTATATTGCATGAATGCTCTAATCTCCAGATGCAAAGTGTAACAGGACCACAGAAATTCTCACTCATTGCAGGCATCAGTTACTGGACCAGAAGTTTATTTCACCTGAAGTGAATTCAAAATGTGATCTCTAAAAGCCTGATCTTTGCTTGAACAGAATGAAAATCAAGCAGTAACTTGTTTCCACACATTTAAAACAACAAGCATATTAAGTTAATTTCTTGTTTAAGAATGTCTTCTGGGATCAAATTTAAATCACCCCTTTTTAATAATGACAGAGGTCTATTTACAGGCAAACATCACTAAGAGGAAGAAGCATTTCAACATGTTTAAAAACCTATTCAAGAAGTTTTCACAGAGAAGCACAAGGAACCATAAACAAGAGGGGCTGTAGCTGGATGCCATTATAGGATCTGAAAAGATTATTCCTTAGAAAACATGAGCATAATATGATTATTTTTCTATGGATTGGATACAGTGTTTGGCACTATATCTTTTCCAAAGATGTAGTTAACTTTCTTGAATTTTATAATAATGACATATGACACAATGTCCTCTGGGATTAATCACAAGTATTTTTAAAAGATGAGGCTTCGTTATATCTTTGTTCTTTATATCTTGGCTTTTGTTAGCGCATTTTAATTAGGATCTGGTATCTGCAATAAACAGTAAACATAAAGAGCTTTGCAAAAATGTATTAGACTGTTTGTTTTCACACTCTAATGCATATTTGCACAATTTTACCATGAAAAAAGGAAAACATGCTAAGCTCTTGGGCTCTATCCCAAATGTCCTGGAATAGAATCCGGAAATTACTAAGAATGAAACCAAACCACATCATATTTCAGTAATTAACCTAAGAAAAGAGGGCACACTGTCTATGTGAAAGATAGTTTTGTGGGAGGCATTTATGAAGAAAAGAAGCTTCTAGAAGAGACATGCAAGTAACTATTTAGAATTTGTTTTAATTTTCTTTGACCAGGTAAAAACTTGATAAATGCACTGAGGTTATAAACTCTTTTTTTCTTTCACAACAGTGGAGAAAATATTTATCATTTATTTCTCATTGTGGAAACAAAATGCGTCTAAAAGGCACTGAGAATAAAAATACAGCCTGAAATTCAGTACAATACCATTTATTTTACTAGTTACACAGATGTCAAAAATACAAAAGAACAACTTTCGGAATATGCAGAATAAGTGAATTTATAGTGGATGGAAAAAACAGATGCTGACAACAAACAGCCTTGGATACAGGCGACTGGATAAACGGACTTCATTATAATTACATATATACTGATTGGAAGAAAGTTCTGGGGATTAATATTGCTTTTGTAACGCACTATAACAACATATTAAAAAAAAAACCACTCAGAACTGAAAATGCCATTTGTCAAAGACAGATGTACTTTCATTTCAAAGTATTCGTATCAAACTCTATCAGAAAACTTGAAAGGTTTAAAATGTGGCTCTTGTGAACAATTGGTATTGATATGACACCTTGATAGTATTTGAACGTGACACAAAAGTCATAAAAGTATATAAGCAATTGTAAGGTGTAAAGTGATTTTTTCCCACCAAAGCTAGGCTTTAATGTGTTTCCAAATAAAACACAAGATTAAGTAATTTATTTTGTCATATGATTTATTTATGGGCTGAAACACTGTAAACAACAGATAAAAGATACAGACTCAGATGTCAAAGTAAAAGATGAAAATCATTACATTTTATTAGCAGAAGATATATAAAAATGCCAAAATGAACTGTAAAGAGAGGGAAAGTGTTATGCTCAGAGGTCCTTCAGCAGAGTTGCATTTGTTTTTCCCACCTCCCCTAAAGGGGAATAATAGCTCTGAATTTAATTAAAAATCTATTTTTTAAGATTAAAGTAATGAAAAAGTTAAAAGACTGGATCACAAAGAAGAGTAACTGTAAGGATCTCAGGGAATATGAACTGATGAACTCCCTTATATTTTATTTTCTCTCAACTATTTGTGGGAGGATCACTAGCATTGCATAGGAATTGTTAGTCCTGGATAAAAGCAAGGATTTTATAAACCAATAAATTTTTCATTAGTTTTACATAAATTTTAGTAGCAATAGTTTAATTCCAGTCAAATTATTTCAATCAGATGAGTTGCTGCTGAATGCAACATTATACATTATATTAACTGGGGCATTTAGAAAGCTGGTTCCTAACCGTGCTGTAATGCTTGAGGCATTGTTTGCCATACATTTTTCCTTAACATGTAAAATAAAAATAAAATAGAAGAGATAATGAGAATGAAACTGAAAAGGAACTTCCGAAATTTCTAATCACTGAGAGAATTGGAAAACCAAAACTGACTATTTAGATGCTTGTAAGATTTTTTTAGCATATTTATATGCCTAGAATTTTCTTGGTCCTCACAGCAATAAGTCAAACCTGTTATGAAGTGATTTCTCATCCATAAACTTCACCCATCCTTCTCAGGCCACATACTCCAAGAAAAGTCTGGAAGAAATAATCATGTTGCATTTGATCTGACAATTTCTGAACCCAGACTTGGGAAAGTCAAAGTGATACATCCTTGCAAGTACACTAGCATCGCACATGACATCTCAGAGAAGCTCAGGTAGGGAAAGAGAATTTCTCAGACCATTCACAACCACTGAAGGCCTGGAAGTCAAGACCAAGCTCTTCTTCATCCAAGTGTCTGGTAACATATCATGAGACTAAGCATAAAGTGCTCTTAAGCAAAGCAGACACAGAATCTAGCCACATTTAAGCTAAAGATTTTCATGGCAGCTTCATCTGGACCATGTTCTGCAAGTGCAATTTAAATATGACAAAAGTTTGGGAAACCACGGCTGGAGGCATTTATGAAAGAAGCACTAACAAACTTCTTTCTTGTGAAGTGCTGTCAATTGTAAACATCCACTGTTCCCTGTCCATCCACAGTATTTGGCCAGGCTGAAAGAGGTGAGGATAAGGTCGTGAGAAAAGAATGGGTATTAATCTTGAAAGAATAGTTTCATTTCAAGGGGTGCATCCCAATATTTACAGGTCAATGCTGTTTGACTCCAACCAGAACTACATACTCATTAAAATTTTGATAATACTCATACATTAACCTTCCACTGCTTCCCATTTTGTTTCTGTCAAAATCATGGAATGGCACCCAAAAGTCTGTACATGGAGCTTTCCAGTGCCAAATAAACCAAGCATATCTTTTTATGCTGTATGGTTTATAATTTTCTTGATCCTGACTTCAATGGAAATGCTGTGTGTGGAAGGATGACAAGATTGGGCCCTGAGGCAAGAGCTCTGTAGAATAATGTGTAGGAATGTTATTGTTGGAATTTTAAGAAACAACATCTCTTAAATGGCCAAACCCAGGCCATCTTCCTCATGCCAGTAATCACTGAAACTACTCATATGAGTAAAGAAAAAAGCTCAAAATTATTATGGTTTACTTGAAAAGAGTCTATCTTTTGGGGAGTCTTTCTCTGTTTTCTACATACAGTTGTACTAATGCCATGTAGTTGGCAGTGGGAGGTGGTTTCCCAGTTCATTAATCCCATGATACAGATAAATGCATTGGTCTGATCCTCTATTTCTAGTGAATATTTTGCCCTGTTTAAAAGTAGGCAGAAACTTTGCTACCTGTGTTCCAGCGAGGCTAAGAAAACATGGTTCCATACTGCCAAACATGACAGCTTGTAACACTTGCAACATGATGCCTAGCTCACATCACACACTGCTTATTTTCATGAGCAATTAAGTCATCATTCATAAAATTCAAATTTACGTACCTACTCAGAGAATTTCAACTTTGCCCTTTAAACACTACAGCGCATAGGTCAACTTGACCATTCTTAAAGAAATGTTTTTGCCAGAATATTTGAAGACCTTATTAAAGGTCTTCAACGTGATTTTATGCAATTAAGCAACGTGTTTTGGATGCAAAAGGAACACTCTGCTACCATTCTTTGTATGTGGAGTACTTTTTATTGATAACATTATAAGCAAGCTTAATGGAGTGAGATGGGGAAGAAGACAGAAGGATAAAAATAACAATGAGAACACAAAGCTGTAATAAATTCTAAAACTTTATTGCTTGATGTACCCTGAGAAGCTTGGAAGTACAAGTCTTTTCCCTATGAATTTTATCCTCTGTTTGCCAAACATTTTAATTTGTTGTTTTCCTGGCACAGAAGAAGCCAGCATGCTTTCGCCTTTTCCTTCCATTTCTGTTGGCGTGTTAAATTCATACTATTATATTTGCAAAGGTGTCAGCAGCAATGTGCACAGCTCTGGAAACACAGTTGCATAGTAGAAAATTGCCATGTAGTCCACCTATTGCTTTTCCTTTGTATGAAAGGCATGTTGCTTGTTAATTACACACCACAGTGCAAGGAACAGAGGGAAGCTGGGCAGACAGTGAACATGCTGAGCCACATCGTCCCCCATAGTGTACACAGGCAGACAATGAAAAAATGCATCAAAAGTCTCTTCTAAAATAGACCAGCAAAAACTCCACCCAACATCTCCATCAACCCTAAGAGAGTTTGTTCTGCGAACAGAGATTGTTTGGTCTTGCAGTGAGTGAGGAAACTTCAGTCCTGGAAGGGGAGCCTTTACCTCCATGCAGTAAAAGCGATAGCGCTTATGTCTTCTGGACACCCAGTCTGCAGCCATTTGCTTATGACCACATTTTGTGAAGGGACCAACTCCGCACACCAGACTTGCTGTTTTATTGAGCTGCACCTCGGAACGGAGGAAAACTTTCAATAACAGCACAGTAAGTCAAAACAGACAGATTGTGGCTCAGCTCTGAAGATCCCTCAGTTAGCCCCTGCAACCTCTTGACTGCAAGACAGTGAATGGATCTACAATAAGGGGTTTCTTATGTTTAGCAAATGAGGCAGGAGATACTATTCAAACATGGTGAACATACATAACTGAAAAGAAGCCATAATGATTAAATGGGTAAAGAAATGCTGCCTGGAGAGGAAAGGCTCATGGACTGCTGGCTAAACATTGACTAGTAGGTTTCAGCATGGGACACCCACACCAGCAAATTATCTTTCCCTGCCTCTCTCTCAACTCACTGAACTCTAGGCATTCCAGTGGACACTATGATTTTTTTAGATCACTCTATTTCTCATGGAGCTCAATTTCAAGTTTTAAACAAACTGCAGAGGAAAACATTTTGAGCATAAAGAAAGTAAAAAGCAGACTTGCTGCACAAGCTACAAAACTATGAGAAGATTTTTTTAATATGACCATCGGAGACAATAGCTAACAAAAAGAAAGCATATACATAAGAGACATATTACTGATTATGAGAACTATAAATCACAGACACAGTGCAACAGCACTTAACTGCTGAAGACAGTCTATGGAATAGCACCTAGCCACAAAGAGACAAGCTCGAATAAATGTATTTCTAAGTATGGAACAAACTATCCTATATATTCTGTGCTCTCTCCAGGGTAGTCACCCTACACTGCTATCAAAAATGGGTATGTTTGCAGATGCAGTAATGACAGTGAACATTTTGTCATCTCTGACACTGTTCATCCACTTTATTTTTTACACATATTATTACTTTGCATTGATACTAGACAAAGTTGAAAGCAGAAGGACCATGGCTTTCAAAACTTTACAAGAGGCTGTACCTAGCTTTCCTCATAGAGGACCCAAATCAGATTCCCCCAAAACCTGTACATATCACCACTCAACTGACACAAGCACCTGACAGTGATTTTGTGGCATTTTTCTTTATCTTGTATTTTTATCTTCCCTCTTATTTTCACTCCAACTTAAAGTGCTCCCGTTCCACAAGCAGCATGTAATAACACAGCTGAATAATACAACTGCAGAAGCTGATAGCAGTATATTAATTTCTGCAGAGTTTAGTTTCCTTTAACTCATGACAATATTCTAAATTCCTGTATGCAATATAGTCTGCATAAAACTCCAGGGGAAGGAGCCTTAAATACTGCACCAAGCACAAAAGGGCTAGAAGCATTACCAGATCACAAAGCAAACCCATGGAGCTCTGTACCACTACAGCAAACATACCCATAAAGGCTCTTCTCCTTCTCTGTCAATGATGGCTATTGGAAAGTGGAAGATGATGCATTTATCCTAGATACTTTAAACCAATATCCAAGAACCAGGCAGCTCTCTATGGAAAAATACCTGCATCATATTATTATAACTCCTATTCTCCAGGCACAAAGGCACTGTTGAGAGGCAGTAAATACCAGAAAAAAAACAATAAACAAACAAACTAACTAACAACAAAAACTCCACAAAAGCAAAATAAACAAAAACCCCTACAAAACAAACCCAAAAGACAAGAGAGTTTGAAACAGATTTAGAAAGCTTTCTTTTCAGTTGCTCTGAGAAACATCAGCTCAATCAAACCAATGACAATGAAAGAAGTGGGTTTTTTCTTCAAATTAACATTTAAGGTAAGTCATTTTGTCAGCCTGATAGCCTTTTAACTGATGTTTACTTTTCTACCAGATTACATAGGACAGGTTGATTAAAACAAACACTTTGTTAGTTTACCTTTAAATGTGAAACCTACATCAGAATGACCAAGTCCTATATTACAAAGCAGCCTTTGAAATGAATAATGCTTTTCTCCTAGAGTGGCTGCATTTTATCATACACAGCTTATTCGTCCATGTTCATCTCACTCTGCTTTGACATTTGTAATAATATGGATACTTACTACAAAATTAATTCTGCCATCAAAAGAGTAAGAGACCAAAGTTTCTATACTAATAATTCAAACAGCAAAACTGCTTGGTAAAAATACCAAATGAAATGACAAAATAAAATGTAGTTTACGTTTCACCTTAGCTAAATTCCACAGAGGTGCCTTATATGGAGAGAAAAGCATCTCACTCATTTACAGCTGATTGTAAGTGCACTCATTGCACAAAACTATTTCATACAACAATGGGGTGGGTTCCCATCTCATCTGTTTAAAACATATAGAAATGGACAAGCACAACATTTCTTCTAAAAGCAGAGTAAATTCCAGTTATAATGACCTTCATTTGGAGATACAGTGAAGAACTCTGACTAGTCGAGGAGCTTGCTGTCATCATGAGACCTAAGCTATATGGCTACAGTGTGCATTCAAAAATACTGTACTTCTTAAGGAGTTCTTCTACTTGCATTTCAATATAAAAAAAAGTGACAGAATATTCCCATCAGTTTGTCCTATGCACATGTAATAGTAAATCAGCAAGGAAAATTAAGTTCATGTGGAAGTTGCTGAATAGAAGGTTGGTACTTTGTAGTTAAAAATATAAATGAAATAAATTAAGACACAAATTTATAAATATTAAGATAAGCAGATTTATTTTCTGAACCTGTGAGTAGCTCTACTGACCCCAATGAATTAAGTTCAGACTTGCTTTCTGTGGAAAATCAGTCCTGCATGAGACATGGCATTTTTTTTCAGGGAAAAAAACCTGTTTGGGAGTAAATTGAGAATTAAAGTGCATGTATTCCTTTTATCTGATCATATACCAGTGAAATAATAGAGATAATTCGAATAGAGGAGAATAAAAATGGTTTGCATTGGAGATTCAATGCTCTATTACTTAAGGATAAAGAATTTCTAATAGCCATTAAAAGGAAAATCAAGGAATATATAAATTTTAATTTGGTCTCTGTTTCATATCATAGTGTACTGAAGGCTTTCAAAGTGACTTTTAGAAGCTGGATTTTAGGTGTATGTCATGAAATTAGGAAATGCCAAAGGCAAGAATAATTGGAGCTATTAGCAAAGATAACAATAAAAAATTAGAACATCAAAAATCCCATAGTAAAAAGCTTATGTAGAATTGCTACAGATTAAGGCACTATTGAATAATATTGCTGTTAAAGAAGCCAATTATTTTTATAGACCAAATAAATTTTTCTATGATAATTCATATAAAACTGGTAAATGGTTAACTGCCTTAATAAAAGGGGAAGAGAAATCTCAACATAACAGCAATTTATACAAAACAAGGGGTGATAATGAACATGAAGAATTAGGTACATGATATCTCCAGGGCACATTATGAGACTACATAAATCTGAAACTTCTGAAGATGATATCCAAAATTAGGGACTGAAAATGAAGAAATTGAATGTTATCTATCTTTTCCTTAACACAGGAAAAAACAGGTTGGCTATAGTCCAAAAGACACTGGGAACAGTTAGACCTCAGTGACACTAGGCAAAGATGGCTGTCCATCAGATTTTTTAATGCTGTTTTTGAAGTACTTGGACTCTTCAAGCCACAGATCTTCCAATTTTCTTTTGAATGAAGCTAAATAGCCCCTATCACATTACTGAAACAATTCTTATTTGGAAACAGAAAACAAGGTCTTTGCCATTGTTCAGTTGTAAGACTTTTTTTCTCATTTGTGACAATATCAAAATGTTAGCAGTAGTTAGTCAGCAGAAAAAGAAAGGTAGGGAGAAAATACTCATGAAGATCAGGTGGGTTCAATAAAAAAAGACTCCTGCCACAGAACACTAATAGGGTTTTAACATTACCATTATTTCCACCCAAAATATTTTCTTCTCCCCTAGGTGGTAGCTACAGTAGGTACTGAAAGATTCTATGAGCAGCAAAATTGGCAAGGGTGTATAGATTTGTTTGAAACAGTCACTTAAAAAGGCAGCTCTTGACACCAAAAGCTCACATAGATTTACATCTCCAAACTCAACCTTTGTTTCAAAGAAACATTTATCAGATGGGATAGACTCCTCAGAGCTCTCACAAAGAATTTATCCTTATTTATGAATAAAACCACCTCTGCTGAATTTAGTAGCCAATCCTACACTGACCTCAGTAAGTGAAGATTCAGTTTTATTCATGTCTTCTTTGCCTGATACCACAGGCAAAGATGGGTTAGTCCAACAAAGACTAACTGCATTTGGTTATTTTCATATTGTTCAGACTCTATCTGTTTTGTTATAAAGAACAGACGGTAAGTAAGTTGTTTGTTCACTTAGCATTTGCTATTCAGAATGAGTGCCATTGCAGGAATATCGCTGTTCCAGTGTCTTCCTTTTAACTCACCTACCCCTCACTCATGTTACTTGAAGAAATTTTGTTTCATCCAGTAGAAAGATTTATGATGAGAACAGGACATTTGGTCTCTGCATGACTCTTGATTGCACTCTAATTGACCCATGTTCTTCTGCTTAGGAAGAAATTGATAGACAAGGAGAATTAAGCACATTGCATGAAGTTTAAAACCTTTGAGTTCTTTTTCTTATTTCTATTTTCCTTGAAAAAACCTTTTGCCAGGGGAAGTCAAAATCAATAGTGTTCAGGATTAGGATAGGATCAGGATTGTCTGGAGATGTGTTGTAACTAAAACGGCTACTTTTACACTTGTCTAGCTAAAAAAACATCCTTTGTGTGGCCTTTGAACTATCTAACGTTGATTGTTAAAGTTATAGACTGATATTTGTAATTTTTGCAAGAGAAACTGAGTGTCTTTTCTACGGTGGTTTTTTTTTGTGTAGACTTGGTAAAGATAGGGAAAGAGATTACAGAAGGTCATAGAAGACATTACCAGTTCTTTATCCAGGTATCAGTCCCTCCTGAAGAAAACTTGCCCTTCGATGGGAGAACGGCTTGTTGTTTCCAGCTCCTGCAGCAATGATAGTTGCATCTCATTGGACTGTTGGCACAATAGTAGATACCCTCAAGATTTATGATAATTTAGCACCATAGGGACTCTACTAACTGCTGGTAAGACTGCAGTTGGAATTATTGGATTTCAATAACAGTTGCAGACTTGGCCTTTAATCTAATTTCCAGTGTGCTGCTTTATTTCTGCCTTATCCAGTGTGGTGTCAGCAATGCAGGATCAGGCCCTTCAAATTTGCTTGCTGACTGCTAATAAAACTCAATGCAGAAATCATGGTTTTGAAGCCAGTGCTTAACTAAGGACACAAGATGATTTTTCCTAGAGACATTTTAAAAATGTTTTATAGTTTGACTTCTTGTGATCTCAAGAAAATTTTCATTTTTAATGGTTTCAATGAACAAGCGCAGCCAGAAAGGAATAGCAAAGCAAAAAACAGACTTGTGTTTTTTATGCTTTTATAAAACAGTCAAACACGTTATTATTTTTTTAAGAAAATCATGTGTGTATGTGCTCAAGGGATATGTTTCATTTACCTGGGCATCTTTCTATAGTACAAATTTATGATCCATAAAATTTGGAACGTTTTGTGATGATGGGAAAGTGATTGACAATGTTACATAAATCAAGAAACTAGCTACCTGAAGGCTGAGAAAAGAATGGTTTTTTCACCAAGACTACACACACCAACATTTTTTCATGAAAGAATTCTGTCATACTGAAATACAAGGAATCTACACCACATTGCAATTTTGGGCAGAGAGAAGGGAAGGAAAAGAATTAAAGGCAAGACAAACAACACTATTTGAAAGAGATGTTGTCCTTCATTTGCCTATCTGATTTCAATTTTAGAGAACAAAACGGTAGTTGAAAGCCATTTTCCTTTTCCCAATCCCTTATCAGACTAAATATAAAATTGGAGGACTGGTTTAGGTTTGTTCTCAGCAGTATTGATCAAAACCATAGCTTAAAGAACCCCTGAAACAAAATATACCATTGCTAAAGTTTCAGCATTCTCCTTGTTCAGAGATGGTTCTAGAGATCAAGTGTTCCCATGTCTGAAATTGCAGAGAACCCCTAGCAAATTCATAATCATTCATTTTCCTAAAATTTTGAAGATTAACAGAAGGTATCTGTCTTTCCTTTTCTATTCTTCACTGCAGATCTTAGCAAGTTCTCAGACCCTCATCCTTGTAAATAGTGAAAAAAGAAACAACAAAAAATTAATTTGGTTTAGAATTCTAGATCTTGAAGAGGTTTATTTAGATCAGATTTGGGGAAAGACACTAGCATTTTAATTCACTACTTCACAATTGTTACAATTTAGAGCCAAGACAACAAGGAGTACAACCAGGTTTATACTCTCCAGTTTATTCCTTGTTTGTGTCCTGCCCCCCCACATGTAGGTAAGTGCTGTTAAGATTTTCTGTGTAGTTTCACTCCTGCAGGAACTTATCATCAGTTACACCCCTACCTAAGACCAACAGGAAATTTAAAAACTTGTTCAAAAAGAGTAGAAGTATAGAGATGAATAATGGTGATCATCTTCAGTTGCCTTCATACTGGCAAGGTGAAGTTTTTTAACTGTCCTCTCTGGCTCACCTAAACACTTACAAATATTTACTCAGAGAGGAATGGGGCCAGTTGCCTCAGTTCACTCTGAGGGAAAAGAAGAATTACAGAGAGGACAGAAATAAGACAATCTTCCCCTGGCAGCACTGCATAAAGTGTTCTAGAGGAAACAGTTGCTTCATCCCTTCCCAGTCTCTCACCGGTTATTACACTGAAATGCACCCCAGACAATCACTATCATAATGAGGTTAACAGATATGATAAATTCAGCAGAAGCATTCTTTGTTTTTGATTGACTTTGTGGCTGTGAACTCCTAAATTCATCCTTCTTACACTCTACTCTATGACTGACAAATATTTTTTAGGGCTAATCTGAATATTCAGTGATATATTTAAAGCTTTAGTGAAATCCTTGAAGAAAAATTGTGGCAATAAAAAGTAATATTATTTTGAAAACAACTCAGAGAGGGAGTTCCTTCTTTTTCTAGGACACCCCTCTGGTGAAGAAGCATGCTGCTACATCAGATCACCAGAGAAGAAGAGAATGTGCTTGAGCACAGAGGATCCTGTAAATTTTGCAGAGCCAGAGTGCAATTACTCTACTGTTGTGTGGCCCACACAAACTCTGTATCAGGAAAAACCTCAAAATTTAAAACACATTTTCAATGCTGTAAGATGGTAAAAAGAGTGCCATAAACCGTTGGTACTATTCAGCGTATGATATTTCACTCGTTTCATATTGTCAGTGTCCCTTTTAAGAGCCATAAAAATCTTAACAGTTGTGCTGCTGTAGGGCTTACACTTAATTGTTACAAAAAACAAGTGGGAGTCAGTGTAATGAACAAGGTGCTCCTGCCCTCAAACTCCTTCAGGCACTAAGTAGAGTTCTCCAAAATAGGGCATGGATCAGTACTACCTTTTCTACTTACCAGGGGAGCAATCATTTTCAGCATAAACAAAAGTCAATGTGCATTTTTTCACCTGTCCATGGGGATATTCTTTTATTAAATAAATTCTGGAAATATAAAGATCAAAGTGAAATGAACACTGCCTTTTACTTTTTTTTTCTGTAACCTTCCTCCTAACTTTTACCTATACTCTACCAGCACACAAGCAACAGTTTCACAGCCTGTTCTTCTGATCAATGCAAGCTGAGACATCTTCTGCATCACGAACTGAACAGCTGGGAACATTCTTAATTGTTCTAGGCTAGTGAAAGGACAGTATAAAATAATTACTGACACAGTACATTAGTGTCTAAGAACAACAGCTTTAAGGTTTGGGGTTATTTAAAAAAAAAAAAAAAACAATAGCATAAAGTTATATGTGAGATGGGACTGAGGAAAAAAGCTACCTGTAGAGAAATAAAAATTACTGATGCACGCACTCAGCAGAACAAGAATAAAAAAGCTGACTGAGGTAAAGTTACCCGAACTTTCAATTTGCTGCTCTTCTCAGTTTTTGGAGATCAGGTAGACACTCTACTGACTCTCACCTACCCATCCAGCCTTCAGTGCAGCTTCCTTTCTCCCCCATCTTCTTGCTTTGCTTCTTTCTCCAATTCACTAGGTCCAGCCCCTTCCCTTTACCAAGTGTCAGCAGCTAGGAAGGAGACCTGTCCCACCACAGAGGAAGGCTGCACTCAGAGGGGGCCATGAAGCTCTGCAGGGAGCGGGGGCAGCAGGAGAAGTCTGCCAGAATCACATGGTCCCTGTCACTTTCAAACAGCTTTGCAGTATTTTCAAATAAATGGGCAAAGGAGACAATTCTTTAAAATTGCCCTTGAGTGATCATCACTGGTTACCAAGCACTGAGCATATATTACTATAAGGGGTAAAGGCTCTTTTAATCATAGGCAATTTTTTGCTTTATGGAAGCATGGCTGTGACAGCCTCATGAATGTGTGTTCCAACCAGGCCTGGAAAGCAGTCAGGTTGTAGGCACTTTCATCAGTGTAAAGTAAAATAGTATTAGCCTCACAGTAAGTTTCAAGTTTTAAATATCAAAATTGAATTGCACAACTTGAATACAAAAAGACTAACCTTTTTCAACAATATTTTTATTTAAAGAATTGTCACTTTCAGCAGAGGAACAGATTTTGCTTAAATTAAAAAAAAAAAATCAAATAAAATTTTTCCCAAACTTATCATTGCTAACTAAAGATAGGACCATCTGCCCACTTACACCAGCTGGGTGTCTGGCCATGAATGTCTGATATTTCATGCCAAATTGAGTAGTTATCAATGGTTTATTATTTATTTATTTACCTATTTGCTAAAAAAATTCTATCTACACTCAGTTAATTTGCATAGCTGCAATTCCATGTTTTCCCCCTCATTTAATTTCTAATGCACCTGAAGAACATGGTTCCTGTGCTGACCCCCAATTCAAACTCTAATGAAGTCTCACCACTTCCAGAGGAACTCTAAATAAATGCTACCCTGGGAATCAGACTGTAGTTTTCAAAAGAACACAAATGTTCATTTATCAAAATAATAGTATCAACTGCTATTTGAGTACTTTATTTATGTATATGTAAGTGGCTAATCAGAAGTAATAGCTTATTATTAAATACAAATGGTTTCTTATTTACATAAATAAGGCTTGTCTTACTTCTTTTGCCAGCTTTGGGTTCCCTGCTAGCCATCACAGACTGTATTGGCAGCCACAGTACCTTCATGGGTCTTGCCAACTTAAGTGGAAATAAATCTGATCTTTATTTTTAAATTGCAATTTAATATTGCTGAAATACACAAGACTGATTTCACAATTTGGGTTTTTATTCTGATTTTCTCTCAGACCAGCCTTTCCTACACAGCTTGGAGTTCCATGGCTTAGTTCCATTGCCATGCTCACAGACTGGTACTTGATCTCATTGCTGCTGTTCCTCAGCACATTGGTGGTACAGAGTCACTGGAATTGTAAAAATTAAAGATTTCATCCCTTGCCAATTCAGAATTGTTATTTATTTAGATTGGGGTCTACTTCAATTTTGACTCATTTGGGGACTTTATTCAATACACCAAGGGTTTGCTTAAACAGGGACACTCAGGAAAGTTAATCCAAAGTAATTAAAACAGTGAATTTAAAGTGGATTAGTTAAACCACATTAAACCCCAGTCCACACTGGGGTTTAATGTGGTTTAACTAATCCACTTTAAATTCATACCTTTAGTTAATTTGGATTAATTTTCCTGAGTGTCTCTGTTTAGACAAGCCCTAAAGCCCCAATCCTGTAAACAATTTATGCACACAAGTATTTGTATGTGATGCACTTAATTAGCCTCGATTCAGGAAAGCACTTAAGCTCTGCTAAAACCCACGGAACTTAAGTATCAATGGATGGTTTTGCCTGAATTGGGACCAAATGCACCCCATACAAAATGTTGCCCTGGTTACTCATATTCACATGAATCATGGTTTATTTTCAGATGTTCTTAGAAGGAACTTTATCTGATATCCAGTTTATTTTCTTTTTGTCCCTCTCCATTAAATCTGTGTACAGCCTTGCTCTGCTCTAACCAGTTTCTCCAGCTCTCTGTGCACTGGTCCAACAGCTACATGGTACATCAGATTATGCTAATACAACTCTCTATCAAGATCCGGTTGGTTTCTTTACATGCTTCAGAAGAAGTCTCATATGTGGCAACTTTTAATTAAGCTAGTCTGGAGTACATGATTCCTTTTATTCTTTCAAACAGTAGTTCATCAGTCTTATTTCTCTTGCTCACTCTACTTTCCTTGATTCCTTTAAACTTTTCCGGAACACATTAAGTTGCGCCTCTTTGTCAAACTTAATGTGATGCACTTCATCATGTTTAACGTAACTGTCAGGATGTCAAGCTACACATTTTACTGAGAAAGCATGAGATGCTTGGTTCTCTACTGGAAGAAGACACTGTTTTGTGTTAGGTCCTTGAGAAGTGTAATTAATAGCAGGAGAATTATACTGAATACTAACACTTGACATACAGGTTCACAAAGAGCTTACCTAAACTCCACTAAACCCAAGGATTTTAAAATTATTTAAGACTCATTTAAGTTTCCTCATTTAGGATATGACGTAAATGTCTATGGCCAAATCATATTATAATTCAGAGGCAAAATGAGGTTACTTTTTTACACAAGAAGGCTTAAGTAGAGAATGAAAAGGACAGAACAAAACTTGTAATTAATTACTTTCCTTACAACTGGCAAGTATTTTAAGATAATGTACAAAAGCAGAACTTGAGAGTGATTAAGTCAATATTTACAATGGAAATAGCAAGCTGACAATGGTGTCAAACAGATCCTACTGGAAGAAAATGCATCAAGTTCAAAATCAGTATAACTTTGTTCTTAATAGCTGTGTATAGAATACATCTCATTATAGGGTCTAGAAATGACAGAGGTAGTCCACAAGTTTCTCTATGGGAATTCAGTTGATAAAGGAGCGTAGTTTTATTTGACTCATGGGAGAAGCTGCAGTCATAAAAACTTCCTTGAGATTTTCTTAAGATTCCCGAGATTTCAAAATTTCCTGGATTACAGATGAAACATGAAACCAAACAAGATGCTATAACTATTTGAAATACAACTAATGTGTGTCTATATATTTATATATTTGTATACACTTAATCATCCATGTATAAGCATTCAATAAAATACTTTGTATATAATTCACATAAATATATATTAAAAATCTGTGGGAATTTTTATATTCTGTTTGCATGCATAAGCTAACTAAGCCAAAAAGTCAAGAAATTTTGCTTTATATTTTATTCAATTGGCAAATCTATACTATACTTTTTCAAACTATATGAAATCCTGCTAACTAGTTCATATGTATGTAATGGCTTTACAGCTGATAAGAAAGCTGGGCTACCCTCTCCCCTCTCAAGGACTGGAAACTAAAATGTTTGCAAGCAACATAGGCATTTTTTGCTATGGATACCACTCATATATGAGATGTGAAGAACTTGTATAAAACTTAGCCAGATTACAGACCAGACTATTTAAATGAAGAATGCTACTAATAACTAAATATGAACCAAGATTTTTCATAATTGCAATGCACAGCCAAGTAAAATTTTAAAAAATATTTATAACCTCAAGAATATTTCAGTTAACCCCTAGTATAATAAATATTTTCTTCACCTATATGACGTTTACACACCTTTACTTGTGACTCTGCAGTAGGATGTATTGTGAACATAAACTAAGTAGATTGATCTTAACCCTCCACAATCTTGAAAATACAGAAATTAGTAATATTTGGAGTTTATTTTTCTCTTTATTGGTGCATAAGTAAAAGGATTTAATTGCCTCACAATGTTTTAATTTTGGGGTGGAACCTCCATTCTTGCTTAAATTGGCATTCTAAGTGTTATGATTAGCCTAACAATTGATTGCCAATGAAACAAGAATAACTACTTTTGGCAGATTGTGCTGCTGTTTTTCCTGCTGGCTTTTGTTCCAGCTTTTATCTTCCATGTGAAAATTTTCATACTGAGAATACTGAGAGGGCCAAATCTTTTAAGACATCTCCTAAGCACCCACACAATTAGATATCCTGTGCTCATATACTTACTCCAGTAGTTATTTAGACAACTCAGAATTGTCTGACTTGAGGACACAGTGAGAATATGTGCCAAAGGCAGGTGCACACTTCCCTTTTTTTTAAACAGTAGCACAAATCTGTAGGCTTATAAAGAAATGGTCTTGATACCTTCAAAACTAATTTTACCTAGTGAGCCCTGTCTATACACCCAGATCTTCAACACATAATGTACTATAATTCTTCACATTGCCATTCCATCTCCCAAGCACGATACGTTTGCGTATGTTCTTGTCTAAAATGCACTGTATCGCAAAAGTAAAAAAACAGGCTCTTCCATGTATTTCTAGTGGACAGGTCACTGTGATATATACAGACTGACTGTAGATGGCTGTATTATTTCTAAATCAAATGCTGTGCCCTGGGTCAAACAAAACTGTAATTTCATCACTGAGCTGTTCAAGGTATTCAAAACACGGTATTACCAGAAAAAAATTGTATGCTTGATTGCTTGACTTTTTTTAATATCAAGATCTGCTCTAAGACAAAATAAATGTAAGGAGAGACAAACAGAAAATCTTTACCGCAAACAGAAAATGAAACTATGTGTTTGAAATTAATGGATATACGGACATGCAAGGAAATTCTCATATCTTTATTCATTTTGTGTCCTGAGCTTTTTAATTTTAAATCTACCAAAAATTTAAATGGCTCTTTCTACTTTAAACAATCTGATGTAGCAAAAAATGTAAATGTATGGCTGTGAAACACTATCATCAGCAGGCCGGAACCTACTTTGGTCTCTCTTTTCTTAATCAAACATCTGGGAATCAAAAACATCTGTAGACTGACATGGAGTTAAGATTTCCTCTCTAAGTATCTTTGGCAAAACCACAGATAGGCTGATTATCTTGCCCTGAAATCACCCAAAAAGCAAAAAACCTCCTTTCTGGGAATTGAGGGAATTACAAGAAATGTCTTCAGAGATTAGATACCTTAGATTCATCATGCAATTGTTACTAAACTTAAAAAGTTTCATTCCCCTTTCATTTCTAGGTGTATCTCAGATTGATCATCTTTCTTTCTGTTACCTTGAAGCATATTTTAATAGTCAAACATGCCAGTTTTAGGCTCATTTTTCCAAGACTCAGGTTCAAGTAGCACTTCTGCTTCAGCTACCATCTATAATGTTGTATGTCTCTAGTTTCTCCTTTACTGGAGTCTCCAAAGAAAAGCTCAGATACCTAGTGCTCGGATATCCCTTGCAGGCTGTTTTTGCAAGAAAAATGAATTCTTCAGTACTTGGTGCTCCTCTGTTCACATTCCTTCGATTTTTAACGAAGGGTCGATGCCATGAAAATGGCAGGCTTACCGGATTTCCCAAAACTTAAGTAAGTGATGTTTTTGACTGATCTCAATTGCGTGCCAGCGATCCAAGTGCGCCTTAGGCACTGACGCGTCTGTCCCAGTGAGCTGCTACCGGGTTGTAGGGTCGTGCTCAGTGACCCCATAGCTGGGGCGGACAAGCGGGCAGCACCCACCTCCGGCCGCCCTCAGCGCCCGCCGGGCACTTGACTCCTTCCACCAGGACGTTTCCCCAGCGGTCTGAACCCGGCCAGCCGCTTCCAAAGAGCGATGTTACGGACTCACTATAAATTACCTTCATTTTAAGCCCCTTCCCCCCACCCCTCACCACGCGTTGCGTAACTGGTAACTACACTCCACGCATGCTTTATGTAAATATTACAAGCAGATCGGGCTTCCTCAAGAGGCCGAAAGGCCCCGAAGAGACGCAACCCCTCTCGATTTCAAACAACCCCGTCGCCCTTCTGCTGCTGCCCATCGCTGCTGGCGAGAAGCGGGGGCCGGCCGAGCCGCGAGGGCAACTCCATGCTCGCCCTTCCCCTTGTCCCGGAGCCCCGCAGCCCCGGAGGGCACAGGAAGCTGGGATCGGGCACTGGGAGCGCGTAGCAGGAACAACGAGCAGGCGCCGGGCGGCCATGGGCTCGAGCGCCTGCGCGGCGGGAGCGGGGCGGTCCCACCGCGCGTCCCCGCGGTCGGGCAGGGAGCCCTTCCCCTTCCCTTCCCCGGGCCTCCCCCACCGCCTCCCCCTGCCCCGCGTCCCTCGCAGGGCGCCGGGACGGCACGGGGGTCTGTGCGCCGCGGTGCAGGGACGGAGGGAGGGAGGGAAGGAAGGAGGGAGGCGGGGAGGGAGAGAGAGAGAGGCTGAGCCAGATCTTCATGCCACTGCAGGCAGCAGCAGCAGCAGGTAAAGCGAGCCCCAGAGCATCTGCTCCCCTNCGGCGGCCCGGGGCGTGCCGAGGGCAGGTGCTCCCCGGCAGGCAGCTGTGGAGTCACAGCCTCGCTGCCGGGCAGTGAGAGCAGTGAGGGAGGAGGAGGAGGCAGGTTTGTCACAAGGTTTCCCTCTCTGGGTTGGTTTGTTGGTTTTTTTTTAATTGTTGTTGGTGATTCCCATGGTTGAAGAGGGAAGTTGAAGGTCTTCATGGTTATTTTGTTTTTTTTTCTCTCCAGGCCTTCAAAAGAGAGTTTTTAGAAG
Organism: Dasyornis broadbenti; assembly: GCA_013397935.1. Classification (NCBI taxonomy): domain Eukaryota; kingdom Metazoa; phylum Chordata; class Aves; order Passeriformes; family Dasyornithidae; genus Dasyornis; species Dasyornis broadbenti. The sequence goes on along the minus strand of VZRN01004254.1, from coordinate 1,071,544 downwards.
CAGCTTGCCTGCCCTCCAGTTTTCCTGCCCCAGAGCCTCTCTTCCTCCCTGTTCTCACCTACCTGACTCAGTCTATGCTAGTTGTCCATTGCCATCAGTGGTAGATGTTTAACCATCACACGTTTTTCTTTAGTATAAGGCAGTACAAGAGGTGTAGAAGTGTGCATTTCTGTGTAAGGGCTGCAATTAACACATTTTAGCTGTTTGCGAGTTTCATACAGTGAGGTTGCTGTACTGTACCCATCAGTAGTTCAATTTAGCTACATGCCTTGTGGTACTACACATCCTGGAGGCATTATGGTCTGCTTTTAAGAAACAGTGGTTCCATCTTATTGGCATGGCATTGCTTTGGTGGTATACTAATGAAAGAGGTATACATGTGAAAGAATCATGTACAAAATGTACTCGGATGGCACTTGGGAGAAAAGAATACACTTTTAGCTCTGCCATTCAGCTCCACAGTATCCATTCTCCATGTAATCCTGCTTACCTTCCCTTACAAAGCTCTGAAACTTGGTTAAAAAGCACCACATAAGTCTCTTTTCAGATCAAAGCAACCTCATTAAAGTTATTTGTCAGTTCTGTTAGCTGTCACACATTAGTTCAGCTATTTACTGATAATACTTACTCTGTGAAAAATAAAGATTCCAAAATACATTGCAATTATATGTGGGCTGATTGTTGTTATTGAAAATATTTTTGAGAATTTGAGGTTCATGAAACATTCAGTTAAATTAGTTCTAGATCCCATCTCTCTGTAAATCATCATCCACTGTTACATTTGCAACTCAGAGGTTGAAATACTGTAAAATCTAAAACTGGGTGATAAGAAAATTACGTTGTTTGTGGGTGATAATGATTTCTATTTTTGAAACCAGTCCTTTTTTCTTTTTGTTAGTGTAGTAACTGCGAGTTAACACAATTGTGATTACCAGTTGTTAGACCTTTTTTGTTTTTTTTTTTAAAAACTGACACACATGACCCGTGTTTGGCCTAAATGATGTACCCGTAAGAGTCAGATGGATGTATATAAATAGTTGCCATTGCTGAAGTTGTTAAAATTAATACCGTGTTGAAATAAGTTCAGACTGTCAGGTAAACAAACACAGCCTACTCCAAATAAACTGGTGAATTTCAAAACTTTTTCTTGTATATTTTCTTACCTGAAATTGGCAACGTTGTCACTGTGCCATCAACAGGAGCTGTATGGGCTGTGAACCTACATAGTGACTTTCAGTGCATAGCAAAGTATGAGACCATGAGCAATTAGTAAATATGTAAGTGCATTCTGGGAAGATGGTGCATTCTCCTCCCTTTCCTTCCTCTCTCCCTAGATTTTATGAGAGCTTCATAATTCATTTTACAGATATGGTAAACTCCTGTGAAAACTGAACATTTGAAAAGATATTAATGGCATGCTTTTGTTAGTGAGATGGAAACAAAGAGTCTGTTCTCCAGCTTTGTGGATGGGAAGGCAACTAAATAAGGCTTGTACTGGTAGCTTTGTTCAACGATTAATTAAACTGATGAGATTCTTGCATGTTTTGCTTCATTTCACCTTCTTGTAAATCTGAGAAAAGCCAGAAACTTGATGTTTACAAACAGTTTTTCTGTTACAGCTGTAATTTTAGCAAAACCTCACTTGTCACACAAAACTGGTTCAGAGGTTTTCTGAAAGTATTTTGCCATCTGTAGAAGGGCACTTACCTTTGAGAAATGTAAGTGAAAACATTCCTCTCACATTTTTCCTTCTTTACATAACTGTGTTGGCTTTACTTTAACATTGTTCTTTTCTCTTTCTTTTGCACTTGAATCTTTTAGAATTTGTAACCTTGCACTGATGTGCAAGAAAAATGTGATTGGGTGGAAATGTGTTATACGTTCTCTGCCTGCCTATGATTTATGTTGATGTAGAGATCATCTTTGCTGTTTCCAGGTTGTTATTGCTATTACAACTTCATTTTTCACTGGGGAAGGGCTATGCAAAGAACTGGTTTACACTTTGCCCTGAAAGGAATTCTGTTGATGAAGTCTTAGAAAGTTTACTTTGCTCTTCATCCTTAGGAATTTTATCTTAAACTGTTAGGTATGCTGCTGTAATTGAGAACAGCTGTTGATGAGAATTGTGGAGGATAGACAGTTTCTAAGATAATCAGTTCCTAGTCCATTGGAGGCTTTGTTGATTAGCACGTGTAAGAGCATTTTGGATCAGGAGCCAGTTATGTCTGCTGAGTGCAAATGTGGTATGTTATCTAAACTATTTGACTTAGGCTCTACACTGCTCTGAAGTAAATAAGGTGTAGGTTTTGTGTGCTTTTTCTTCTGGCCGAGGAAAGAGCTGAAAGCAGTTCAGTCTCTAGTCTGTAAAAACACACATCTTTGGGTGAGTTGTGCTTTCAGAGGAGGAGGATTGTTAAACATAATAGAAGGAGTTGCTTGTCTGTGTTTGGTTTTTATGTTAGTGAGGCTTGAACTCTGGTTTTTACCTCCAAAAGGAATAGCTGGTACCATTTCCAGTTTTTAGGACGGTTATTACTGTGGGTCTGTGTTTTACTTAAGAATGGTTTTTATCACTTACCCAAGTGTCATTATTCTGATGCTGCAACTTCTGTGATCAACTACTTTCACAAAAAGACTTGAAAACTATGCAGTTTGAGGTCCTCCATCATATTCTGATAATTCATGCTCTTTTTAATCATGTTGAATAGAAGAAAGCATGGTTTCTCTGAATCTTATGTGAGCCCATGTGTGACAGTCTTTGAGGAGAAACAGTTGACCATATTTGTACTCTGACAGTTGAAATAAGCAAGAGTAAAGCTGGAGCAGTTAGTCAAACTACATCCAGACCTTGGAGATGGAACATTCAGTATTTAGCCTTTATTTTGGATAAAAGTTGATGAATTATCAAACAGAAATGTGTATTCTGCCTCTGTTAATGGTTAGATGTAGATTTCCCAAAAGCACTGAGTCATAACATGACCTGAAGTCTGTTTTGAAATAGTTTGAAAATAGTAGGAAGAATTAGATATCACTGAGACTGAATTGAATGCAACAGAAATGAGACAGTACCATGGTGTTCTGTTTAAAAAACCCCAACATTATCCTTCTGTACTATTTAATTTGAAGGGCTTTTTGTTCTGTTAATGGGCTGGCAAATCGTTATTTTAGGTTTATTAAAGACCATTACTACTATACTACTAATTAATCTAGTTGTGTATGGGAAAAGTTCATGTGCTTTCTTAAGTTGGCTTGCATTAAGTACTGCATTTGTCTTAATATATGAACATTTCACCTTAAACGTATTACAGCATCAGTTTTTGTCTCAATGGGTTTGATTTCTGAACTTCTGGCTGGCTAAGCTTTTTTTCTTTTTTTTTTTTTTTTTTGAAGTGTGTCAGGATACTGAGAATCTACCATCTACTTTTCTGGATGACTTGTTTCAATGATTCATCTTTGGCACTATTTAAAAATAAGGCATGCAATTATTGTTTGAATACATTTGAATGCATCTGTCTTTCACTAGTTCTTGTTATCTCATCTGAATTCTCTATCATATCAGACTGCCTTAAAACTTGATTTGTCCCTTTGACACTGTGTTTTCACTCCTCTGCATGGTGGCAGTCCCTAGCATTTAAAGACATATACAGATTTTAAAATACATAGTTTTAAAAAAGCATCAGCAGATCATAGATTTGCTGGGCTGACTACTGTAGGACTCTGGGATAAGTTTAAGGAGTATGCTGATTTTAAATGTTTTTCTCACAAAGTTTTTTAACATCTGATCTGGAACATCTGCTTAACAAATGAGTTGGAAGGAAAATCAATATAATGTGATATGATTATACCATTTTGAATCTTTCCAACTATAGAATGGAAGTATTGACTATTTTTGATCTTTCCTTACAATTTTTAACACTTATGCAACCTCTGTCTAGTTATGGGCCTCTGCTATTGTTGAGGTGGTGTTTGTTGCTAGCACCCTTGGTGGTGTCATGGGTGGATGTTTTGTGTCTCTCAATTTTTACACTCAGCAACAGTAGTTTATATTGATGGTGATCCAGCCCCCCCTGTTTGAAGTTATTGATCTTGTTTATTTTTTTAACTTCTTTTTATTAAAAAACATCAAGTTTTGAGAAACTAGGCTGAGCTGTGGCCAGAACTATATAAAATTTGTCCTTTTTGCTAGCTGTAGAATTGCTTGACCAAAGATAAAAGCCATTTTAGGGAAGTTTCCATTTTCATGTTTTTCTTTCTTTTTCTTTGCAGTTAATTTGTTCGTAACACTTTTTAGCTTCTGAAATTTTGAAAACTCGGGAATATGAGCATCAGTGTACCTTGTCTGTTTATATAAGTGTTAGAAGTCTCTATCTGGCGATGTAATTTGATCACTATCAGTAATTCTTGGGCTATGCCCAATTTCTACTCCAGTGACTTCTCATTGTAGCTATTATAATGGAATATATGATTATTTCTCTGGTTATGGTGAGTGCCGTTAGAAAACTGTTGCTAATATTTTTTTTTAAATATGTGTTTTTACTGTTGGCAGCTTAAGATCTTGAGGTTCAGTATTAAAGACTTCAGTTCGACCTTTTTCTTTCAACACATTAAAAATAGGGCTTACCAAAAAAAATCCTACTGTTCTCTAGTTTGAGTTGATGGTCTGTGACAGATCTCTGCTATCACTACCTTCCGAGTGAGCTGCTGTAGTTAAGCCTTACAGTCAGGAGGATCCTTTGGTTCTGAGTTATCAGGTAATGAATGTCTGAATGATGTTTCTGGAAACCTGGATTGTGCCTGCTTCATAACAAATGTTATTTTTATTTAGTCTCTGGCTTTTACACAAATGGGCCTTTGGCCTTTTTCTTGTTGGGAAGAAGTATAGTTGTGTGATGTGCATGGAGAATAGACTTGAATTTAGGGAAGGTATGGAAATTTTTGAAAGTTTTAAAGAGTATTTTTGGAACTGTAGAAGTAAATCTTTGGCATTTAGACTTCACTGTAATGCTAGTGTAAGAATTGTACCTGGCATCAGATGAATTGTCATGCAGGCCATTGTTTTGTGACTTAGTGGCCAGCAGCAGGTGTTCTAAATGAAGTTACCCAAAACTTCCCAATTGTGGATTAACTGCCATACCCTGGAGCTCCTCAAATTCTTGTCAGTTTATAAGGGTTTATGATACTGATCCTGAGTTTTGTTAGCCATAATAATTTTCTTGTTGATAGTTAATTTTATATAGGTGGATGTGTTCATTATCCATGGTTATATGAAATTATTTTATGAATCTTGTAATGTTGTATTTATTATCTACCTTCCCAGTGTCATGCTTATCACCCTTTCCTCAATTGTTAAAGAGTAGCTTAATGCTCAGTTGTTACTTGAGCAACACTGATAATAGTTTCTTATCCACTATGCTTTAGATGTGTCAACAAGCAGCTTGATTTGTCAGCAGTGATGGCTGTTAGTTATATTTTTTACTTCATTAATTTCACATGGTGTTGATGAAAATAGTTGTATTCTGGGTCCTGATAGCATTAGCAGTGGTGGATGTGACCAGTGGCTCCTGCATCCAGTTTGACGCAGATAAGCATATTCTTTCCTCAAACCTTATTTTTTCCCTACCTGTCATTGTTCACAGTAAGGCAACATTTATACCTGGCTAAAGATCTGCCTATATTCTACTGATTGAAGCCTGACAAGCTGCAGTGTTGAAAACTGTAGTTGTATTTTCTGATCTTCCCTAACAGATTCTCTTTCAAAATTAATATTATTCTCTTAAAAAGTTAGTATTTTTTTTATCATCTCTGCTTTCAAAATTTTTGTCAGTGTTCCGAGTGACCTTTCAGATGTAAGTTGGACCTCTTTTAAAACTAGAGACTTTCAAGCCTCAAGTGGTATGTTTCATGTTTATTTTATTATCATACTTATATCAGCATGCTTGCTTGCAATATAAAACTGAATAAGAGGATCCAGTGTCAAGTTGATACTTTGACTTCTTGTGCTTTGTTATTAACTAAACTTTATCTAGATTATTCATGATTAATGTTTAGTGGTTTTTTAGAGCCTTTCATTTATAAATGAAAACAGCATTAATAGTTTTCAGTGAAAGTGACTTACTCAAGGCCAAACAACAACTCAAAGGCGAAGATTCAGTAAACCCAGATTTTATACTACCTTCTCACTGCTAATAAAGGAGTGCATTGTAAAATATTGAATAAATCTTACAGTTTAAATGCATTGGTTAAATGGGAGAAATGGAAAGTAATTTAACCGTGTTAAATAGTAAGCAATGTAAAAGAAGTTTGAGAAGTAGAGTGAAAGAGTAGACGCAGTAGAGGATGTGCTATATCTACTCTGAGCAAGATATAACTCTGACCTGAGCAAGTTCAGAGGAGGACTGTGAAGATGACCCAGAGAGCTGGAGCACCTCTCCTATGAAGACAGGCTGAGAGAGTTGGGGCTGTTCAGCCTGGAGAGGAGAAGACTCTAGGGCGACCTTAGAGCAGCCCTCCAGAACCCAAAGGGGGCCTACAAGAAAGCTGGAGAGGGATTTTTTACAAGGGCATGCAGTGAATGGGACAAGGGGTGCTGACTTCGGACTGTAATAGGTAGCTTTACATTACGTATTAGGAAGAAATTCTCTACTATGAAGGTGGTCAGGTACTGGAACAGGTTGCCCAGAGAAGCTGTGGATGTTCCCTCCATAGATACGTCCCATGTCAGGCTGGATGGGGCCCTGAGCATCCTGATCTAGTGAAAGGTCCATGCCCAGGGCAGGAGGGTTTGGAACTAGATGATCTTTAAGGTTCCTTCCAACCCAAACCAATTCTGTGTTTCTGTGATACGAGGAGAATAGTACTAATGCAGATGGGACAAATGCAAGTAAACATTTAGCATACTTCTCTTAATGTATATCTGGTAAGTTACTTGAATTTGTACTGGGAATGATAATGACATTATTAATTTCTTTAGTGAGGTGAGTGGCTCTCACTAATGTTTGTTTTGTGTGTCCTGCTTCCTACGAAACTTACCTATGCTTTCAGAAGAGTGACTTGGATGCCTGCAGCATATACAGCCTGTTACTGGACACCACATACTTAAAAAAAATATATGTGGGAGCCTTGCTTGTTTTTCAGTTACTCATGAGCCAGTAGCATAGTGTTTCCCCTCCTTTGGGCTTGACTTAGTTTGAATTCACATCATTTAGACTTCAGACTATGATGCTAATAAATATACACATTTTGGGGAGAAGTTAATAAACTCAAATGTCTAACCGGGCAATTCTTATATCTGTATAGTTTTGTTTGGTTTTTTCAGACTAAACTTGGTGCTGCTTGTGATAATACGTTTTAAAGTTCATTGTGCCCCTTAACCTTCATGTACAATGAGTTGAGCAGTCTAGGCTAATGGGATAAAGATTTGAGCTCCTTTGATTTTCACTGTAGATTCACATTTGTATGCATTTGTGGTTGTTACTGCCAGTTTTACTGCTTCATGAAAATATGCATCAGATAGTATTGAAAATATTCTTCAAGTATGCAAAAATCTGGATACCTGTAAGTTTCATTTTTGTGGCTGGGTGAGAAAACAGTGGGTGAGCACAAGCAGAGGAAAGTGCAACAGGCAGGATGTTGCTGACTTCCTCTTGTGAGAGGAAACTCATGTCCCAGTCAGTGGAAAAGGCTTCTTCCAAACATGAGTGGTGTATGTTCATTGTGCATAAAACGCATTTAAAGCATTCAGTCAGAAGTTAGTGCCTTGAGAACTAAAACCAAAGGAATAAAAAAGCTATCATTTTAGGTTGTTAAAGTATGTGCATTACAGTTAGGACTTTTTGATTTTTTTTTTCAAGTGTACTTTTCAAAGGCAGCAGCCAGTTAGAATTAAATGAGGACGTTTTATGAATGAGGGTAAATTTCACCTTTTGTTTGTGAATTTACTTCACAGTTTTCTGGAGAAACACATCATTTTGAAATGCCCTTTGGAATATTATGTTGGTACTTGGTGTATTACTTTAAAGAAGTTTGTTTCAGGCAGTTCTCTTTTCAAACAAAAAATTTGTTCCTACATAGATTTGTGAAAAAAACTGTAAGGCAGTATAAGTATTTTACACTTGGTCCCTTTCTCACAAGGTTACCTTCTGTAGTCAGGATCAGTTTCGCCTAATAGAAGGCTATTTTGATTTTTGGATTTGTGCTGTAGTCCCAACTCATATTTATTATACTTCCCATGAGTCTTGATTTGAAGATTGCTTGATTTACGTGCAAGATGACAGTTGAGGCTCCACTGCAAGTCAGGGAATTGGAAAGAGATTTAAGGGATAGATGGAATGAGATATGTATAAGGCAAGATGCACCTGCTGCATTTTCAGCTGTTTGCCAGCTGCTTGTGGCCCCTTTCATAATACACATTTTTCAGAACTGTATGTGGATCTGAGCAGTTTGCTGATTGCTTTTGGTCCCACCTTTGATCACTGAAGTTGATGGCTAATTGGACATACCTTCAAGATAGAGTGGCAAACTTCAGTTTACAGAGATGGAAAAGCTGCCCAGTCTTTTGTCTCATGACTTTTATCTTGAGCCTTAAGTACATTCTTTAGGCTGAAGTGTGAGGAATTAAGTATTTGAGAAGAAATGGAAACATATATTGGACAGATACAAGTTAATGTTAATTCTTAATAACTATAGATGATGATAATGATGATGGCAGACATATATTTGGTGTAGTCGTGCTGTCTTTACCCACAAATGCAGAAGCAATTTATCACAAGGTTCAGTTTGTAGAAAAGGGAGTGGGAAGGAGCAAAGGGCAGTAGCAGCTACTGTCACTGGACATAGAACTCCACTTTGACACCTTGCACAACTGGGTTGGATTTAGGTACACATACAGGATGAACAAGTCACACTGTCAGCTGTTGCAAATCCTGCTGAGATGTTATGTTACTTTAATAGCACTCCTGTGCCCTCTGAAGCCTCAGTGACTGGAGAAAGTCCTAAATCGTTTTTTGTTTGTTAAACATTTTTGTTCTGGTCTTTAGGGATTTTTAGATAAACTGTCAAAATTCTTATATATTAGATGAAAAATATGTACTTCTACCAGTGAGTCAATATTGAAATATTCAAAACTGACATATGCCAGGGATTAGAGCGTTAGAGCTGTTGCTGTTTCATAGCTGTTGGGGGAGACTAGATTTTTTACATTAATTTACAGTAATGGTGTATGATCAGTCATGGTTATAATTTCCACTGTGAGTGATTTTGTCTGAGAAGAGGGCAAATGTGGGCTGAGTGAACATCATTTTACTACTTATAACAGCTTACTCAGATTGGGATAAAAGTGTGTTGTTAGACTCATGCTATAATTTTTGTATGTTGACTGGAGCATTATTCTTGTAGAGCTGTTGTTAATTATCACTTAGTGCCTAAGCATGTTGGATACCTCCTAATACAGATAGTCTTTTGCCAGTGTTTAGAGGTAATTTTCAGTAATAATTGGCATAATCTTCCATTTTTTGTTATGCTCAAAATCATTGGACTCATACTGTCCTCTTCCAGAAGCAATGGATCAGCCTAGGTCAACCCATATGAGCTTGAGAAAGAACAATGGCTGGATACAAAGTGAATTACAAGGACTTAAACCAGTGGGATAAGAGAAAAACCTTCAGTATAAAGCTTATTAACAGCACTGAAGAGTCTCCTTTGTTTGTTTGGTTGGTTGGTTTTTTTGGGGTTTTTTTTGTTGTTTTTTTTTTTTTTTTTTTTTTTTTTTTTTTTTTTTTGTTTTTTTTTTTNTTTTTTTTTTGTTTGTTTGTTTTTAGCAAAGAGCATTTATTTTAGATTCCTCTTTCCTGCTGCAGTTTTAACTTTGCCCTAATGCTTGCAGCCCTGGACTTTCCTAAGCATGAAAGAAGCTAGCATACTTACAAGATTCCATCTTCTGGAAAAATGGAATAAAATCAAACCCAACAACACAGAAAGTGTATCTTGAACTGGCCATTAGTCTTTTTTGGTTTGTTTTTTTACAGAATACGTTGCAACATTTTGTTTGCCTTATTCTTGTGCATGTCAAGCTCCTCTGCTTCTGTGTTTTCAGTGAGGAGGTCCAGCTGCAAAAGAAATAATTGTAGGGTGGTGTTGTGGTTTAACCACATTAGGCAGCTAAGCACCATATAATGCTGGCTAGAAAAGAAATGTGGGTAAGAAAGAACAAATACACTACCAGTAAAGATACAACATTAGGTATTGAAGTAGATTGTATTGGCTCACTGAATTTGTAGTAGTAGTGGAAGACAGGCTCCTACAAGGGTTTTTACTCAGGTTGTCTTCTGTTATTGGATAATGGTATGCAACGATAAAGATGCAAACAAGAAGAATAATGTAAAATTGCTGGTGAGAGGCTTGATCATTCTAGATGATTGTCTTTACAGTTATTGAAAACTTTGGCAACCAGTGAGATGAGCATTTTAGAAACTGTGCACTGCATAGAGTGACAGGGAGGTGAGTTGAATCTCATGAGTAAGTGGGGTAAATGAGAATTTTTGGTGTATACACAGGTTGACTCATATGTATAGGTCTTATGCAAGACAGCAAGACCAACAATGAAGTTTCAGATGAGATCTGAATATACTGGAAGATCAAGAGGAGCTGATGTCGATCTCGTTTTGAACCTCAGTGGTAAAAATGGTGACAAAGATGTATTTGATACTGAGAGGAAAACGTCAAGGATTTCTCATTTTTCTCTAACATTCAATTTACTTTAGAAAGAAATATATTTGTAGTAGTACATTACATTAAGCTGACAATCTTTCTGATGTGCTCAGTATACCATCTACACTTTTTCATCTAAAAAAACAAATGCTCAAGTTGCCAGCAAGTCTCCAAATTGCTAATACGGTATTTCAGCTAATGTTTCTTACTCACTCTGACCAGACAACTCTCAAATTTATTATTCAAGTTAACTTCAGGGCAAGTGAAGGTTGGGTAGCAGTTTCATTTTTTCAACGTGAAAGAATTTATCTTTCAAAGTACTGAGTTACATTCTGCAATGATTTCATCATCGCAGTGTGTCCTGAACTGACAGCAATAAATTAAGTGACATTTCACTTGAGACTAATTCCTATCTACAGTTAAGAATTTTGTTTGCTGAAATGTTATGGCCATGCCAATTTTATTCTTGCTCATTTTGCTTAGTTTTGAAGGAACTGAAACAAGTGTCAATTCCAAAATTTTGTTTTAGTAGCTAGTAATGGCTTTGTCATGATTCATCGTTATGTCTGTTTATAGCATCCACTGGATACTGTGACTTTCCGTGAAGTCTCTCTTGATTGACTAACCTCTTTGCCGTAACTTGAGATACATTTCTGTAGTTTCACTAACTTAACAGAATGTTTCAAAGTATTTTTACTTTCATGTGACATTTGCCTTTTTCTGAGCCTGAGGCCTCAGAAACTGTCAGTTCCTCTCAAAGTCTGTGCGACTGTTGTGATATAGCGACTCGAAGTCACAGGTAAAAGATGACAGTGAAATGAAAATGAAATGCAAGTAGACTTTCCAATTGCATGTACAGGTAAACAAATGAAAAAAATCTAAGTGGTATCTTCATCTTGCATAAGTGAGAGAGAGAAGGTTTCTCTTCTACACTGGACAGCTGCTTTCATATCTTCCTCTCAGATCTCTAGCTATGCAATCCATCTTCTGTGTTTCTGAAGTGGACTGTCTTAGAGAAAGACCTCAAAGTTCAACACCCTGTTGTAACCTCTGTAGTCCATGACAGCTGGTCACGGATCATCTGACTGCCCAGGACCCCGCTAGGCATTACTGCGTCCATGGGCATGTATCAGTTACAAGAGTTCTCAAAAGAGTAGTTATTTTATTAATACTACAATAAAAGAAAAAAACTAAACAAACCTGCAAACTCCCTGTGTCCTAAGCTGACCTGGTTTCTTGAGGAGAATTGCTTTGTGACCTCTCAAATTGGAAAGCTCTGACACTGAGTTGAGTAGCTGCTCCTTGTTAGTGCTGCAGCTGCACCTTGATGCTGGAATGGCTCTAGGTCTAGAGGGAATGATAATGATGAGGCAAGATTAAAGCTGGATTTTTGTTTCCCTCTACTCATTTAAACTTTAATTTGAAATGCCTTTCTGCAGAAGTTGGTCAAGTTGTTGGTAACCGTGAGAGGCTTCTCAGTGTCTGCCCTGTTGTACACATTGTGATCCCACCAAGTGACATTTGGCAGGAAATCTGAAATGAAACATCTGTCACCGATTATAAGCATATAAACTCTAATACTGTTTTAGGTGTGAATAGATATATCGGAATTTAGTCCCAGTCTGCTGACTGTTGGGTGTCCCCTGATCATGTTCTGCCCAGAATCGAATTCTCTTTTTGCTTTGATTTTTTCATTATTCATATGATCTACACACTTTTTAATCTACAGTAAGGCTGTTGTAAGGCCAATTGGTAATGTGTTACTGACTATGAAAAATGTTTTTCATTCATTAATTGAAATAGTCATATATGTTGTTATGCATCTTTGACCATTCAGCTGTGGTGGATCTTATGTCAGTCAGTCTTTCATGGTTATGACAGTTCATGAAATACATTTCAACTACTGCCTGTTCTCTTAATTCTCTAGAGAACTAAAAAAAAAAAAAGTTGTTTATTTTTTCATTGACGAGTCTTTCATAAAGCCACAGTAGGTGTTGGGAGATTTTCAATATTTAGTCAGTGTAAGGGTTTCTATGCATACTTATAAGCATTTTAGAATTCTATATCAGATATGTAAACCTTATCTATATGCATACTATTATAAGCAAATTATCTCTTTGCTTTCGATGAATCTTGATCTTGAGAAGGTGTCTGGAGCATTCTGGCCAGAAAACTGCTGCCGTTCCTAGAACAGCATTGAAATACACATACATGGGGAAAAAAGCCAAGAATGACTGTTCTGTTCACCACATGGGTTTTCTATCCCTACGCTGGTACTGCTGCCATAGACCATCAGAAATTTCCTCCAGTCCTATTGTTGGACTGTATTTACTATCAAGAAAAAGTTCTTCACCCAGGGGGTGATTGAGCACTGGAATAGACTCTCCAGGGACGTGGTCACAGCACCAAGCCTGTCACAGTTCAAGAAGTGTTTGGGCAACACCCTCAGGCACATGGTGTGATTCTTAGGGTATCCTGTGCAGGGCCAGGAGTTGGACCCAGTGATCCATGTGGGTCCCTTCCAACTCTGCTTATTCTATGGTTCTGTGATTCTAAACTAAAGCCTGCTTGTTAGGCATTGCTAACATCAGTGACTGATTTGTGGATAAAGACAATGTTATGACAGCTGGTTCTGTATTAACAGCTAATGAAATGGTTTATTTGAAGATTTGGACTGTGAGAGCACAACAGTTTTGAAATTCACAGAAATAAAAGTAAATTAGACCTGCATTTATTAAGAACTTTGTATCTTAGTTTTAGTTCTACATCTTGCTCACTTGATCAGGTTTATAGTCAGTGAATTGGGAATTTTTATTCAAGGAATCTCTACTTCAGCATGTGGAATAAAGGAGGATGAATGAATAACTAGGGCTTTGAATGGTTACTGACTAATAATTAAACACACAGCTATCTTGGTAATCCTTGAATGATGTAAGCATCACATCGTCTTGTCATGTGACTAGTAGATAGAGATGCAGCACATTTATTTTTTCTTTTTAAGATAATATGAAATTTGTATTCAGAGTTTAACTCTTTTGATCCTGAAGATAATCCCTCATAATAAAAAATGTTAACTTTGCATTATTTTTCTAAGTTGATGTGTTTTGCATTAGTAAAATATTGATTTACAAATTATTTACTTATTAGTAAATAAAAAGATTGGTAATTACAAGATATAAAAATTACATGAGCATTATTCCTGCTGTTTATGGTTGTGTTTAGATTTTGGATTTTAACTGATTTCATTAGGTAAGTTATTTTCTTTTTATAGTAAGTACTGTTTGCATTATGTGGATAAATTTAAGGTTAAAAGGTGTAAATTTAAGGCATTAATCTTGAATGCCATCACATGGCATATACAGGACAACCTCATGGTCAGGCCCAGCCAGCATTATGAAAGGCAAGTCCTATTTGACCAACCTGATCTCTCTTTATGACAAGGTGACCTGCTTAGTGGATGAGGGTAAGTCTGTGGATGTTGCCTACCTAGATTTTAGTAAGGCCTTTGCCATTGTTTCTCTCAGCATTCTCATGGAGAAACTGGCTGCTCATGGCTTGGATAGGCAGATGCTTCACTAGGTTAAAAATGAGCTGTCTGGCCAAGACCAAAGAGTGATGGTGAATGGAGTTACATCCAGCTGGTGACAGATCACAGTGGTATTCCCCAGAGCTCAGTACTGGGACAAGCCCTGCTTAATACTGTTATGAAGGGTATGGATGAAGGGATGGAGTGTACCTTCAGTAAGTTTGCAGCTGACACCATGTTGGGCAGGAGTGTTGATCTGCTGGAACGTAGTGAGACTCTACAGAAGGATCTGGACAGGCTGGATTGACAGGCTGAGGACAGATGTGAGAGGTTCAACAAGGCCAAGTGCCAGGTCCTGCACGTGGGTCACATCAACCCCAGGCAGTGCTAAAGGCTGGGGGCAGAGTGGCTGGAAAGCTGCCCAGCAGAAAAAGACCTAGGGATGCTGGTTGACAGCAGCTGAACATGAGCCAGGAGTGAGCCCAAGTGGCCAAAAGGGCCGATGGCATCCTGGCCTGTATCATCAATACTGTGGCCTGCAGGACCAGGGCAGTGATTGTCCCCTGCTCTTGGGACTGGTGAGGCCACAGCTTGAATCTTGTGTACAAGAAACACATTGAGGTCTGGAGTGTGTTCAGAGCTGGGCAATGAAGCTGGTGAAGGGTCTGGAGTGCATGTCCTAAGGGGAATGGCTGAGGGAGCAGGGGCTGTTTAGCCTGGAGAAAAGGAGGCTCAGGGTAGACGTTATTGCTCTCTACAACTATCTGAAAAAAGGTTTCGTGCGGGTGGGGGTTGGCCTCTTTTCTAGGTAACAAGGGACAGAACATGAGGAGGCACCCTCAAGTTGTGCTTGGGAAGATTTGGATTGGATATTAGGAAAAATTCCTTCACCGAAAGATTTGTCAAGCATTGAAATAGGCTGCCCAGGGAAATGATTGGGTCACCATCCCTGGAGGTATTTAAAAGACATGTGGATGTGACACCTGGGGACATGGTGGTCTTGGCAGTGCTAATGGTTGGATTTAATGATTTTAAAGGTCTTTTCCAACCTAAAAAAAAAATCTATACTGTTAAAATGAAATGGATGTTTGTAATGGCAAGCATTCTGGATAGGTAGCTTATGCCATCCTTTTCTGGCAAGTATATGATGTCATGAAATTACTATAATGTATTGTGTAACATGCTGTACATTACTGAAAACAGCTTTACTGATGGTACAGAGAATTACTTTAGTGAAGTTATTTTTAACACCTTGTTTGCCTCACAGCATATATTCTTTTCTTTTTCTCTCATTTTAGAGGACTTCTGCTGTCTTGCTCTGCTATTGTGAAGGCATCTGTCTCTGTTACCAAAATTAATTGATCTGACAGGGGTCAGAGGAAATATCTGTTGATTGCCTGCATGATTTTGCTCCATGCCAAGCAATACGCTTGCTATTATTATGAATTCTTACGTAAAATGGATAATAAAGTGCTGGTATGGCTAAGTGAAGTAATTCATTACTTTCCAGATGCCTACTAAGCACTTAGTTCCTGAAGTTAGATATCAGGGTCCTGAGCTTCTGGATGCTTAAGATTTGTTCCAGGAAGACAAAATTGATTTGTACGTGTAAGTCCTGAGTGGCTTCACTGTTGATGTCAGTGATAGAAAGACCTGCAGCTAAACAAACTTGAGCTGACCAATATAGTTATAATCAAGATAAATTTACTGGAGGTGAGAGATGGGAAGAAGAGATTGTGCAGCAATTGGTTAAATTAAACTATTGTCTGTCCAGTGTTTCTGGCTCTGATTCTAGTCATTAACTTTATTTCTGCTGTTTCTCTTCTATGGGGGTTATGACATCTGCAGTATGTAAAAATTATTTTCCTTTGTATGGGTTAAAATTTTACTTCAAATAAATTCATGTCTAAAATTAGAAAGTAAACATTGATGGATCTGATTTTTAATGAGTAGCAGTAGAAATCTTATAAATACACTGTAAAATTACACTGGAACATACATTGAGAGGAATTTAGTGAAGGTAGGCTTCTGAAAAAAGGAATGGGAAGACATGCGTAAGATATAGGTGGTCATACTGAGAATCAGGAGTTCAGGAAGGATAACTAAGAATAACTTCTGAACAGTAAACACAGTATTTTAAATTACCTTTATTTGAATTAAAAGTGTAGAAGCATGTGTTTTAAGGCAGTTAGTCTTTAAATTGGATGAATTTTTGATTCTGATCTGTGTTGGTGAAGTGTTTTATCTTGAAGTCTTGTGGGTAGCACTCCAATTTCCATGTGACTAATGAAGTACAGATTCCTTGGAGTTTAGTCAGTGGAAAAATACGAACTATTGTTCAGATTTAGATGGTGAAAGAAAAAAATAAATGTGTTTAAAGCTGGTTAAAAATTTCAAGGTATCTGTTGTTAAGAAGTATTGATATTGGAATTTAGGTGAGAGAAGGAAAATTAAGATTAGTCAGGAAAACCAGTCTTGTGGTTGCTTATGGGCCTGGGTCATATACATTTGCCTTGCTAATGCTTTTTTAGTGTGATTAAAAACTTTCAGAGCTCATGACATCAAAAAATTCATTGTGGGGAAAACACTAAAACATTCGTTATTGTTGGCTTCAGTGTTATGTTTGGCTTTGAAGAAATTGACTTGTTTTACAGTTTCAGTCAAAGATCAACGCAATCATTTGAGCCTTGACTTTATCTTCCAGGAGTTTGACAGAGCTGGCGGCATTTTCGTCTGTCAGGCTTTTGTTGTTTAAGATCAACTCTTTGACTCACTGACACTGTAATGAGGAGTAAACAAGCCCTATTTCTTTGCGACAATTTGTAGTATGTTTTTAGTGGATTCTGAATTTAGCAGTACTGGTTTAACAGTTGTTAAATCATGTAGCTGTAGTAAACTTCTTTACTAGTGGGTAATAATTAAGTTGAGGAAATTAGTCTCACAGCCCTGTGTGGAGGGGTTTGTCTTTGGTCCTGATAGTGTCAGCTTTAGCCCTCCACTGCTAGCTGTCTGCTTGCTTCAGAATACCATCTTCCCAGTTCTTCTCTTGCATTTAACCACTACTTTGTGGTAATAGGATTTCAAGTGTCCTGCTTGGCCTTTTGTCCCAGTGATCAATGTGTTAGATAATTGCAGGTCCACATGTGCTTCTGATCAGCTGCATGAATGAATGTTCTAATACATGGGGCTTAAAAATATGTCTGTCTGAGAATAGGAATTTAATTGTACTAGTACAATTTAGAGGATATGGTGTTGCAGAGAAGCGTAATTTCTCTGATTAGAGAATATAGCAGTGATGTCCCTTAAAACCAAGTTAAGAGTCAATGTCTACAACTGCTCATCTTATCTAGCATGTATATAAATATCTGAAGCCTTCTGGATATCTGATGTTAAAAAGAAGACAGGACTTTGTGTCTTGCAGAATCTTCAATTCAAGATTCCATTGATTTGACTTTCTGTTCTGTGTTGTAACCAAAGAAATGTTATTTTTGTTTACTTCTCGGTGGTTGGTTGCAGTCTGTTTACCATGCAACTTACTCTTCATTGATGACATTTTCAGCAGACCTCAAAGTTATGCGAATTAGGTAGCAAGAGTTAAAGTTATATCTGCATAATTATTTAAGGAAAATTGACTCTTGTATTTCAAATTCCATCTGGGATGAGCTAAAGCATTCTTTCCATGGTTTTTCAGTACTTTTATATAGTCATTAGTTTATGTTAAAATCTAAGTGAAATTGTGTATTCAGAATACAGAACAGGTTACCTGCTTATTTAGCTGGAAAATAATGAAGTTACCCTTCACTGTGATTTTGTTGTAAAGTTTTAGATAACTAATCTCTTTGGGATGAGGAACAGAAAAACCTTCTTCCAGGCATCCCAAGTTTAATGTATTGAAGTTGGTCTGAAGTAAATTAACCATGTATGTTCCTTCATGTGAGATTCTGTTAAGAATTCCATGCAGACGTAAGTTTTTCACTCAGTGAATAAAAAGATGGGAAGGGAAAAAATCTCAGTTTGAAAACGCTAAGTCAAGGAAACTCTTGCATGAGGGAATGTTGCCGTTGCCAACACTTCATTTTTTTGACTCCTCCCTCAGTTGCAATTCCATCGATTATGGGAGACCAGGTTCAATAAATTCCTTTTTCACCAGAGAATTACCTCGTACCTGTTACTTCTAGATTGCTGCTGGACATTTTCCTTACAGTCTCTTGTCTAATAAAGTTTCCCATTGGAGAAGTTAGAAATTCACCAAGGCTAAAAATATAATTCCGGGGACCTACCAATGGGTGAATATCATGATTCTGAGAGAGAAGATTAACTTTCAGCATTGCCCTGACAATGTGCATTTTTATCTGAAGTGAGGCGGAGATAAGAGTGAGAGTGCCAATGGCTGCTCTCAGTCAGAGAAGGGATTGACTTCCCTGCTTTATATAAGTCCTCAAACCAAGTGGCCATAGTACAAAGAGGGTACTACGTTTTTTTGTCATATAATGATAAAGTTCTTTTTGATTGCAAACTGCCTTTATAGATTGAATAAGAGGTATGATCATTGCCAAACTGATCAAACCAGACTAACAGAAGGTGCAGCTCATATAGTTAATTTTCTGTTCCACTGTTAGTTGTAACTATAGGAGAGTGTAACTATGTGTTGAGTTGAATTAGCTTTAAAAGGTATTGGTACAAGTATGTTTTATTCATCATCAGTTGCTATAGATAGTGAAGGTTCTATAAGAAAAATAATGAGGGTCCTGAATTAGAGGTGGCACAATAAGAAACTTTTTATTTAGTTGGAAATTTTTGTTTTGTTGGTTTCAGGTCATATTGGAGCCTGAAATATCAAATCTATAATGCCTAAAGAAGAAAGAATTCCTTCCCCTGTAGAAATTAGAAACATAGTTGCTATCAGAAGCATTTTATCCAATTCAAATCTAACATTTAGAGTTCTTTTCTGCTATGAGAACTTAAATTCTGTATCTCATTCCATTAATGAAGAACTAAACCTGACAAATATTTTCAAGAAACAGTTAGAGGTGAGTGCAGTGTTGTTACATCATTCAAAATACTAATTTGTGTTAATGAGAGATTTACTTTTAGTTAAAGGAATGTAAACAGTGAATTTGTACAAAATACATCAACAGTCTCTACAAAAAGCAATAGAAACTGAATTTTTGGATATTCAGACATAATTCAAATATGTTGTTTAATGCAGGCATAATGACCTTTTTAAGTCAATAGTTAATGTTTTCATAATGACATTAATTCTGTCTCCTTTCAGGTACTTTATATGGAATAGTATACTGCTGTGTAATTTATTACCTATAGGATTCTCACTAATATCCATTATCTTGAAGATATTACAATATTGTCACAATTGTATTTTCCAATGTCCTTTGTGTTTAGATTGTCAAAAAAAAAAGAAGAAAAAGCAAAAAAGAGCAAGGGATTTCATTTTTCCTACTTACCACCAGTTCAGGCAACTTGTCTGCTTTAGCAATATTACCACGGACTTAAATGTTGACATTTAAATTTATGTTGATTGACTCTTTCCTTCTCTTTACTGTTTTATTCTAAGCTGACAAAATTATAGCATTTTTAACAATTAATTTTTTCCAGGTAAAATTGGCATTCATCAGCCTTTTAATTCATCTGAGTATTTTAGAGGATGTAGCAATGTCTGACATGTGCTTTTGTGTTTTGCAGACCAGGTGTTCCTACCCTTTCATATTTTAAGGTGAAGCCCTGATTTTTATTTCATTAATAGCCTCTTATATTATAAATCTAATCTGTTTTGGGATTTGAGTGAAAAAACTGCTCCTGATCTCACCTTAGTGGATAAACCAACTTTATAGGTACTTGCTAACCAGAGGTAGCTGTTTTATTGATGAATATAGAAAAAGTGTATAGTCCAGTGCTTTGTTCCATTCCTCTAATTTATGACACCAGTAATAATAGATGATGAATGAGATATCCAGAACATTAATAAATTATCTGAAGATGTGTACTAAATCAAAGAGGAGGAGACTAAGAAATAATCTCATATAATGCCTCCAACAAAAGTTAACTAATTCCAGAGTCATTTATTCAGCGATATGCAAAAACCCTGAGAAATTTGTTGAAATTGAACTGCTGTAGTTAGTATGAGATTAATATAACTCAGCATTTCAAATGCGCTTTTACAGACATTTGGATAGCCAGCTTCAGGTGGCAAGAGATGTAAAACTTACAGACTAAAATCACTCTTGAATGTTTAAGTTAAAATGTTGAGTTTAAGCATGTTTAAAATGAAACCCAGCAATTTTGCCCTATATTGATGGTACTAACATCCTCTTCCCTAAATTCGTCTATCCACTAACAGGGTTTGAAATTTGCAGCAGTTTTCTGCTGTGGTTTGCGTTTGGTAACTTGATGATTCTGTGTAAAATACTTACTTGTTCTAAGGGAAACTGTGCAGCCTTTCATTTTTCTTAGCAGTGAAGTTTCTGTGTTTATCTATGTCATTTTGGATGCCACAAGCCATAGTTCTCCTGGTGACACCGGGAGTCTCAGAAGGAATCTTCACGTCAGAAGAGGCATTTGGCCATTTATGCAGTGCTCATATGCTACTTTGTTATAGACAGGCAGCATCCAAGTAGTGCGCTGGTTTTATGCAAGCAAACTAATGTTATTCTTATTAATCTATTTCCTAATGTTAGCAAGTCCATTGAAATTCAGTCACCATGATAAAATGGAGTGACATTTAGGGAGTGCAAGTGTTGGTAGAAATAAAATATTTTGGAGATGGTATAATGTTTCCTGTTTCACAAATTGACACTTGGAACTTTTATAAATGTGATTTTTATCACATTTAGATAACCTGTGTGTAGGCTTAGATAAATTTATCATCAAAATGATCAATATTATCTTTTGTCCTCCCTGTGTTCCTGTTTTTTGATATTTTTTCTTCCATGCCTTGCTCCTTTGGTGGAGTTCATATGGCTGTACAGTACTGATCGAGCTAATTGATAATACATTTTTTTGTTATTGAGGTTATACAGTGAGTTGCAAAGTAGTTAAATGTTTTTGGTACAAAGTTAACTAAACATCCTAAAGACTACCTTCTACATCAAGGACAATGGAAGTCCCTTATCCCTGATGATTTTTTATCATATCTGATCAAGTACCT
Organism: Dasyornis broadbenti; assembly: GCA_013397935.1. NCBI lineage: Eukaryota > Metazoa > Chordata > Aves > Passeriformes > Dasyornithidae > Dasyornis > Dasyornis broadbenti. The sequence goes on along the minus strand of VZRN01004254.1, from coordinate 1,050,152 downwards.
AATTGTATTAAATGTATCCATTTCTGTGCTTATTTCTTCTAATGTGCCAGAGGACACACTCCTATGCAACAGGGGCAGTAGAGTAAGTGGTTTTCTGTATTTCATGGATTTATCTTCATTTTCGTCACTAAGATTATGCATAGACGGTTTGATGCTAAGCCACTCATACTGAACTTCTGGATTTTTTCCCCTCAGTTATCCCTGTCCTGATCCCTCTAATAGTTTCAGTGATCCAAACTAGCCATACCATCTTGGTGCCTTGCCATCCCTGAACTCATAATGTTTGTGTTAGAACTGGACAGTTTTTAGCTACACTATTTTCTCAATTCGCAGAATGTGTTTTATTGGTCTTCTTTCTACGCATAACCTTTAACTGTGGAATTTATTGTAGTTGCAATTCTTCACATAAAGAAGGTATCAGAAAGTATCACCAATTGCTTTCTACTTTTTGTTTCCTTTCAGTTTTTAGCTGAGCATTGCTAATCATATGCTACTTCTAATCATCAATCTTTAAGATGAACAATTAGCATACTTTTTAAAAATAGAGAGTAGTAAATAGTATTTTCTTTTGTTTCTATTTTAATCTAGGTTCAGGCATCTCATGAAAATGTGTATATAAATTCTAACTTAAATGAATAATAGAATCATAGGATATCCTGAGTTGGAAGGGACTCACAGGGATCATCAAGTCCATTACCCAGCACTGCACAGGATAGGCCCAAGTCACACCATGTGCCTGAGAGCATTGTCCAAATGCTTCCTGAGCTCTGTCAGGCTTGGTGCTATGACCACTTCCCTGGGGAGCCTGTTCCAGTGCCCAGCCCTGGCTGAAGAACCTTTTTCAAAAATCCAACCTAAACCTCCCCTGACACAACTTCAGGCTATTCCCTTGGGTCCTGTCACTGGTCACCACAGAGAAGAGATCAGTGTCTGCCTCTCCTCTTCCCCTCAGGAGGAAGTTGGGGACTGCAATGTGGTCTTCCCTCAGTCTCCTCCAGGCTGAACAGACCAAGTGACCTCAGCTGCTCTTTGTATGTCTTCCCCTCTAGATCCTGCATCATCGTTGTGGCCCTCCTGTGTGTGCTCTGTAATAGCTTTATATCTTTCTTATATTGTGGCACCCAAAACTGTACACAGGACTGGAGGTGAGGCTGCCCCAGTGCAGAGCAGAGCAGGACAATCCCCTCCCTGGCCTGGCTGGCGATGCTGTGCTTGATGTACCCCAGGACATGGTAGGCCCTCCTGGCTGCCCAGGGCACTGCTGGCTCACATTCAACTTGCCACTGACCAGGACCCCCAGATCCCTTTACATGGGGCTGCTGTCCAGCGTCTCATTCCCCAGTCTGTCCGTAAACTCAGGACTGCCCTGTCCCAGGTGCAGAATTCAGCACTTGCCCTTGTAAATGGGCATACTGCTGGTGATTGCTGAGCCCTTTAATTTGCCAAGATCGTTCTGCAAGGCCTCTCTGCCTTTGAAAGAATCAACAGCTCCTCCCAATTTAGTGTTGTCAGCAAACTTACTATACCTTTGAGTCCTGCATCCAAATATTTTATGAAGACACTGAATAATACTGGCTTAAAATGGAGCCCTTCAGAACCCCACTAGTGGCTGATTGACAGCTTGATGTAATCCCATTTACTGTGATGTAAATGAATGTGCTGTATTTATGAGTCAGAATAGGACGTCTTTGGCTCAGTCAGCCCATGCTTAATGCAGTTGTTAAATTTTACTTGTTTTTCTTCATAGCTGACATGACCAAGTTTGTAATTCTTAACAGTCAAGTTTAAAGAGAAGTGCTGATATCAAACATTTTTTTTGAAACTAGGAATTGTATCTGTTTTCTAAGTTTATTAGATATTTACATGTAAAATACATATGCAGATTTTATTGGAGTATTTGTCTTTTATTTCCCACTGTTTTCTTCTGGCTGTTTATATTGGAGATTTATATATAAGTGTAGGATCTTTGCTTCACGCTTCCATTTATCTTAAGGTCTGCCTTGGCTATGAAAGCTGAAACCCTGCAGTCAGTCAGTCTTCAGAGTGGTTAACTCCATAGCACTGAATTGTAGAAAAGAAACCAGGGTCTTTCTGCACTGATATCTGTGGTGTTATAATGGGGTTGGTGATTAGAGTGCAATGTTGTTGCTCTTTCTGCAAACCTGCAGACTTTCTTATCATGTTCAGAATTAAATCAAGATCTGTTGAAGACCAAGAAGTTGTTTCCCAATAAGGGAAAGATTGAAGGGAATGTATTTGCCTTACCAGTATTTGTCATGATGCCAGACATTAGTATCAGGAAAACAGCTGTTAAGTAAGCAACAGAATCCCGTCATATATTCACTAACTTTCTCATTATTCAGTGTGAAATCAAGACTTTTTAGAAATCAGAAAAGTCCATTAAAAAATGTGTTTTAGGGGTTAAGGTGCTCCTATTCATGGTTGTGGTAATGTGACTTTGAGTTTCTTCTGTCCCTAGTCTATTACAGGAACTTGAATAAGCACTGTTATATCTACATGAGTGTGCTAGTGTCTCTTGCTTTTTGTTGTGGAGAATGTCTCAGAATCTCATAGTGGAAACCTCACTTGAAATTATTTGGAGCTACCAGACAAAAAGAGAATAGTAGCAGAACTCAAAATGTACAAAGCTCACCTATATAAAAGCTGAATAGAGTCTGCACCTCATTCAATGATTTATAGAAAATGGAAAGATTCTGCATTTTACAGAAATTAAAATATCTACATTGGTATTAAATTATACTGAGAAAGGGATCCAGCAGCTCTCGGTTTACCAAAATTGATGCATGATCATTTAGTACAACAGCAATTAAGGCCTAAATTGGGAGAGGCCTTCTATAGAATAAGACATAATCAGATCTTTTTGAGACTAAGATACAATATCCATTTATATTAATAGGATTAAAGAACAACAACCATGAATTGTGGAAGATAATGATTGCACATTGTATAATCTTAGAAAGTAGTGAATTCTTTACATGAAAATGTGTGCAATTTGTAATTTTGTATTTTATGCCTCAGTAAATAGGGGAATCCTAAATAAAAATTTAATTGCTAAGAATAAATTTTCAGCCATGTAAAAAAAAAGTAACTGATTCAGTTAATATATTTAGTGATGACAACAGAAGAACCCTTTGGCTTTAAGCATATTACTTGAAAAATAAGGATCTTAAATGTAGTATTGCCCTCTGTCATATATGTGACATCTTGAGGGCTTATTAAAATCAAGGAGTGCATGACTAAGGTTCTTCAAAAAAGAGAAATGAACTTTTAAGTAGCAAAGTGTTAATCTTAAATAACTACAAACTACGTGTTTGCCTGGTCCATTTAAGTGTAAATTATGTTTCATCATTTCTAATAAATCGACAGTGCATTGTTTAAATACATTTGAAACACAATAGAAGAGTGTCTTTAATTGGAAAATTAAATCTTGCTACCAAAATTATGATCCCTGGTTTGGAGTACTTCTAAGTTAGCATATTATTGAGAAATTCACACTGAGTACTGCAAATCAATACAATGAAGGGTTAATTGTGAAAACTGATATAAGTTTTATTTTCTTATAAATCAAGAGGTTGGTAAAATGTACACTTACTGTTGATCATTAGAATACAAAATTATCTGTTAAAATCAATTAACATGCATATCTGATGACTGATTGTATAAATATGAAAGTCAAATAATTGTAATCGTTAACCATGGCTTCAGGTCATATGAGTTGTCAGCTCAAAAAAACTAGTGGAGAAAGAGGTTGATTTGCATATATTTAATGTGGCATGCCGTACATGTGGGAATTTGAGATAAACCTTTGCTGGTAATCTGCTTGTTTTTATCTAAAAATCAACTAGGAAACGTGGGTCATAACAGTCAAATGAGCTGTGTCTTGTATTGATAGGAGTTGTTTCAGTAGTTTGGGATTTAACATTTTGCTATATTTTAATATTTAAAAATTGATTTTTTTCCTTAGAGACAATTGGAAGAAGCTGGTTAAAAAGTTACTCAGAAATACTTAAAGTTTTTACCAAGAACATACTCAAAATTATTCTATAACATTGTAGGACTGAGTTACTTTTGCAGTTTTTAGTTAGACTTAATATGTATAACAAACACTTTTTTCTTTTTATAATTAAAAAAAATCCGAGATGCGTTAAAAATTCTTATGAAGTACTGTACTGAGTCACAGAAGTATCTTTCTGTGTGAAGTGATCCAAACAGTTAATCTTTAATTTAATTGATCAGTTATAATAAATAGAGGGAGGGAATTGTGGCAGAAGAATGAATCTTCTGGTCTTGAAAGATTTATGTGCTATTTAAGTTCCCTAATATAATAATCCTTTGCAGGTTTCTTTTTATTTTTTTTCATTGATAATGCAAAATATTTTGTGTAACTTATAACAATCCCAAGAACCCTTGAAATGTGGCTCAGAATATAGTGGTCAGTACCCTACATTAACTATAATTCGGTTAAGCAGGTCTGTCCAGCCTTACTCCCTGTGTTTACTTCTGAGTATTTAAAGAAAAATCCTAAATTTTGATGTTATACAGTAATTTCTTTCTAAAATTTCTCTGTTTCCTATTTTCGTGAGTTCCCAAAGGAAGGAAGCAGCAGTATGTGTTTTCTTTTGGTCTGATTTGTACCTTCAAACTAAGAAACTTTCTGATGATGGCAATATCAAAAGGTGGAGAATGGAATAGCTTGTTGCTCAGTCCTTTTACTGTGAACCTTATTTATAATTTTTCCATTGTAAATATTTGAAATTTGTTCTTAGGTATGTGGTACAATCCAGTTCCTTGAATTATTACCCAAATTAACTTGAGTGCCAGCAAGGGAGCCTCCCTGTTATAGCACAGCTTCCCAGACTGGGCAGCATAAAGAACACACACGATTACGCAACTTTAGCAATTCTTTTCTGTGAGGGACACCTGAACTCAGTGCCCTTTGCTTTAGTCTTCTGTTGACAAATCTTCCTTGTGATCTGTTGAGTAAGGCACCTATTCGATTTTTGAGGGCTGGAGGGAAAAGGATCAGCTGGCAGAAGAGAGGGGTGGAATCAAATTCAGTTTCTGTCCTTTGCCTCTTGTGTAGGATGGAATTTGCATGTGATTGCAAGTGGGAGAAAGGTGGCAGTATCCCAGGTCATTGGCTGGTTTGTGTCCTTTAAATTATTTACATGTCTTATTTGAGCAGGAATTATGACCCTTCATCTTAGACAGAAGTAGTTTTATGAGGAGGTGGGTTCTGTATCCATAGGTTAGGAGCCCAAATTAAACATGAAAGTAATTTAAAAATAAGTACATTTTCGAAGGAAGAAAAGAATTTGGGTTTAAGATGTCAGTAACTGTAATTACAGTTTTAGCTCTACTGTAACTCATTGGTGAAAAATCACTTTGCTACCAGAGGCTCCAAAGCTGCAGATGAATGCTCTATGACTAAATGGTTCTTCCTATAGAAGATCTGATTCCAGAACCTCCAGAGCCATTCTATGCCCCAGTAATCCTCAAAATCTTTTAATGCATGAAAGTATAGACTGCTTTTACAAGGACCCATTGCTTTTAAAAAGAAGCATTTGGGATATATATGATTTGTTTTGGGGGTGGATGGGATTCAGAAATGTGGTGTGGGAATGAATTGTCATTTTCAAACAGAAATCTGTGCACTATATGAGAATACCTTAATAAAAAAACCTGTCTCATTTGTCCCACTTCAGAAGCACATACTGTGAGAAGAAAGTTCTTCACGTTCCTTAAAATATAGAAGTTTTTGTACTTTGTGTTTTGGGGCTTGCAGTGTTATTAGCTCAAAGGGGAGGTATGCTTTTGCATGATGACTATATTTAGCCAGGAGGAATAGTCCTTTTTAAAGCAAATTGAAATGAGTGTATGAGAGCGTGAAATTATCAGCAGCGCTGGTGCACATTTACATTACTTCTACATACTCTTTTGAATGACCACACAACAGAACAAGTACTTCATTTCCACTGGGTTGATTTTTCTTGACAAAACATGGCAGTCTATCCAAAGGAGGGTGTTTAGCCAAGATAAATATAAAATTTATGATTAAGCAAAGTGTTTTCTTAATATAATCCCTAAAGAGAATTTGAGACTTGTTAAATATAACGTGCCCAGGTAGTTTTAAGAGTAAATTATCCTTTATGCTTTTAAATGCTGAAATACAGCAGCACCATCAGCAATTTGAGATATTACTTGCAGAAACAACTTGCATGCTGACTTCCTTTGAAACAAGTAGCAAAAACTGTGCATGTATACAATACATAACCTCAGGTTTGAGGTATTCCTACATTTTAACAGTCCACTACAGAGATAAAGAATCCATGTCAATAGCATGGTTTGTAAAACTGTCTCACTCTTTCCCGTATGTAATGTGTTACAGAAGAAAGCAAATAAACCTTTTTCACAGAACAGATAAAAGTTGATAACATGATTACACTTGTGGCATATTTCTTCAACTGCTATATTTACAGAATACCACTTTGAAGAAAGCTATGGCAACTGTCAGTATTATTCATTAAAATAAATGGAGACTGAAAATTGATTGAGGAGAAGAGTGGATTTTGACCTTTGTGGTACCAATGTTGGCTTTGGAGTGCAGCATTCTAATTAAATTGTGAATGTACTTAGATAGTGGATATTAAATGATCTCACTGTATTCTTTCAAGGACTATGAACTTCCAAAATCAAGGATAGCATTAGATGTCAGCCAAGTATTTTGTCCTTCTCATGGTTTGTCTTTACATCTGAATTAGTGCCAGTTTGCACAGATTGTGTGTCAGCTTAAATACAAGAAACAGGCCTCAGTCTGCTTGAACTCGTTCCACCAAAGACTTCTAAAAACTTTCGGTAGTCTGCAAACTGTAATGGTTGTTTCACATTAAGTTGCTTTGTAGAATTATAAAACAGCTTTTCTTGTGCTTTCAAATAAAATGTTGTCATCTGCTAATGAATGAGATACCATCTGTAATAATTAAGGTTATTCTACTTGTTTTTCCCCTGCAGCAAAACTTCTGAAGGTTTGCAGAAGACAATAAGAGCAGCACCAAGAAGGCTATCGCAGTGTTGTAAGTACTGCACCCAGGAAAAAGAAGTGAATTAAGAATGTTGTAAAGAGATTTTCATTTTTTGGGGGAAAAATGAGCTACGTAAACGGATTACATGTAAAATACAGGGCAGGATGTATTGTAGCAATTGTGTTAATAATTTACAAGGGAAAAAACTGCACTCTTGTAAAATCTAAAATTGTATCCTTGTGCAGTATAATCAGGAATTCACCAATAGCAGTGAAAAATATTTCTCTATCCACCAAAGATTGATCTAGTTTATATACATTTGTTTATTTAAAACTATCAGAATTTAGAAAATCATTGTAGTTTTGTAGGTTTGTCATTTGTTTTAGTGACTTATTGTTTAGGTTATTTTGCAGAATTATTTATTTGCTGATTTATTTATGTATTTCATTATTTATTTATTTGATTATTTAGTAAATTATTTATCTGATGAATTATTAATACATCTTCATGACATGCTTTAAATTATTTATAACTTAATTTTGAGTTTATTGCTTTTCGACGCTGCATTGTTACTGACTAGTTTTGATTTTTTTTTTTTTCCTTGGTTCTTGAAAATTAAAGTACTAGCTCTAAGGCAAAAGTATATTCTTTGCAGAATCCATAGATGGTTTTCAATGAAGTAATTTACCATGTAGATACTAATTTTGTTTAGTTTTTTATTGCTTAATACCACTTTTCTACTTACTTAGCTTTTGCTTCTATGATTTCATAGGTGTGTCAAGGTCAAATGAGTGACCTTTAAGGGGCAAAGATGTTTACTTTAAACTGTGTAGAAATAGAGTAGTTTTATTTTCCCCTTAATAAATACTCTTTAGTTGTTCTTCAAGTTAACCTGAGATATTTTTATCCTAGTAAAATGGATGTTTTTAAAATGAGTTTCTTGATATTTGGGCTAATACATTTACCTTTTAATAAGACAATAAAATATTCACATTAATAACCCATATGGAGAGTTCTACTTTAGTACCAAGGTTTTAAATACATGAGGAAGAAAGGTGGTATCTTTAGATACATGCAGAATGAGATATGTATTGAGGGGAAGAAGGTGGATAGTAGGGGCTTTTTTCCCCCCCACAGGAGTTTTTTTTTTTTGCATGCACAGGAATTTATAAGCTCTTCAAATTTAACATGTCTTTGTTATTGTGCATAAACTACTTTCAGGTTCTGTGATCACAAAGAATCATTTCTAGTGCACAACGTAGTGTGAAACCTGGTTTTGGTGTTCCTTTCCTCTGCCAATCAAAAAGGTCTGAAATGTCATCTTTACTCCATAGAGGCTTGAGTGAATGTATAAGGGCAGTGTAAGGGGCCAATTGCAGGCTTGAGTGAATGTATAAGGGCAGTGTAAGGGGCCAATTGCAGGCTTTATGTGTGAGCACCAGCTCAACAGAGTTTAAAATTGGTGCCTGGGATCAGAATTTGACTCGGACTGAATTCTGACTGATGGGCTTTTCAGGGCCAGTGAGCCACCTTGTTCCTGAAGTTGCCTATTTGGCCTCAGTGCCCCCTTGGGCGAATATCTTGGGCGAAACCACCTTGCAGGAGATGCTGTGACTAGCAGCTGTGTTTTAGAGCTGTAATGAATAGGGCAAAGCAGCAGTTCCTCTGCAAAAGTGCCATGTGCATAATGTGGCCTTTATTCTATGTTTAGTGCTTGAAATGAATTACTATATACTTTAAAGTTTTAACACAGCATGGAAAGGCTGCATTGTACATCTCAAGTTTCAATGCTCTTGAAATACAGTAGAAATGGCCTCTGTAGACAGGTTTCACTATAGAACTTAAATTATGCATGTGTATATCCAAATTCCTTATTTTGAAATATTGAATGTATGAATATTTAATTTGTATCTTGCTTTAGTATCTTCATATGCTTGTCTTAAAGGAAGCTGTTTCCTTTGATTCATATACATGGATAAAAATGTGTGTACAGTATGTATCAATAGTTTTTCTCTCTATGGTGTTAGATGAACAGCTTTAGATAATGATAGCTACTGATTTTTATTCTGCAGCTTGCTACCATTGTATAAAACATAAATTCGTCGTATTTGTTCTATTAATCTTACTTGAATTTCAAATTCATTTGCTTTCCAGAAATATTTTCTTAATTACATGCGTTAAGAAAAGTCAAGTATGTTGCAGATCTTAATGATGCAGTATTTTTGGTCTGTGCACAGTAACAAATCTCTGAATATTATTATTTGGGGCAGAGTTCCAATCTGAAATTTACATTTCTCCTTATTTGAATGTTTTCACTGAAGCTGAGAACTCCAAGGGAGTTCCTCAGCATATACCAGTTTATGCAATATGCTCTCTGAAATTTAGTACACTCTTATTTCCCTTTGTAAATGAGGTCTTATTGTTGAATAAGACCTATTATAAGCAGCTACAAAGGTAAGTGCTGTCAGTGCATTCTGCCACCAGCTTCTTGAAGTATTAAACACCCTCTGAAAGACGTGCTACTACTGTTATGGGGTAATATAACGCAGCTTATGTGTTGGCACTGAGAGTAGCTACTTCATAATGATGACAAGTGAAAGTACAGCCAAAGGTCACATTAAACAAGAGATTTCTTTCACACCTCATCCATTTTCTGGATGTGGTATGAAAATGGCTTTGTTCCCTATACTTCAGTTTTTTAAAAAAAGAAGTTATCTTGAAATAATTTTTTATGCCTTGGATATTACTTTGTTCATGTTTTAAGAGAGAGACTATGGAATTCTAGCATGCTAAATTGATGCTACAAAAGTGTTTGAAATTAGCTTAAATTTTGGGTGCAGTTAGACAACACAAGTAGTATTTCATCTCACTACATTTTTTAGTTTGCAGATTTGCTTAAATACATAGCTTTCAGTTCTAGAAAAAGAACTATTTATGTGTGTTGTGGTTTAACCCAACTGGCAACCAAGTACTTTGTAGCCCCTTGCTCACTCCCCTCTCTGCTGTTATAGGATGGGGAGGAGCACTGGACAAAGGTAATACTCATGAGATTTTGAAATAAAAGTTGAAATAAAGTAAAATATAATAATAAAAGTAATGATAATAAAAATCAAGAAAAATAATTTAAAAAAAAAAAAGATAAAATTGCTCACCATCTGCTGAATGATACCCACCTTGTCCCTGTCCTTGAGCAGTGATCAGCTCCTTCTGGTCAACTCCCCCCAGTTTATATACTGGGCATGATGTTCTGTGGTATGGAATATCCCTTTGGCCAGTTTGGGTCAGCTGTCCTGGCTGTGCTCCCTCCCAGCTTCTTGTGCACCTCCACACTGGAAGAGCATGAGACACTGGAAAGTCCTTTAACTTAGATTAAGCACTACTTAACAACAACAAAGACATCAGTGTGTTATCAACATTATTCTTGTACTTAATCCAAAACACAGATCTGTACCAGCTACTAAGGAAAAGGAACTCTACTACAGCCAAAACCAGGTCACTGTGTAAAGTGGTATTTAGATTGATATTGCATGACCATAGGTTTATTCTTTTTTGTATCTTTTAAAAATAAAGATTCTTTTCTTTATTCTGAATTGGAGTCTGTTCAGAAATAGGAAAAGAGTGAACCTGTCTGTGTTGACAGTTTCTTAGCTCTGCTTTAAAGAGATCCTACCAGTATTGTGAAAGGATAATTTGTGCTGAAATGGTGAACCAGGATGCTAAAATAAGGCGACATTTTAGAAAAATGATTAGTGAGTATTAGATAATGAAAATGAAGCTGACTTGTTTCACAGAGAATGCTGAACAGTTAGGAGATACTGGTTGGGAAGCCTAAATCTGGTATATTATTGGTAGGTGTATTTCTGTTCTAATCTAACTCCATAGAAATTGCAGAAGCCATATTAAGCTCTTCTTCAATTTGTTTCATACAGATAAAAGAATTTGCATCTCATGAGTCACATATTTCCTGTTGTATCTTTAATACAGCCATTTTTAGTATTTTTCTTGCCTCTTTCATCTATTGGTATGCTTAGAGAGTCTGTGTGTAGGAGCTTGTTATTTCACCCGTGAGGCAAGGAGGAGTTCAAATCAATAGCAGTGTGTTGTTGACACTAAATGATGTTTCTTCTTGCCACAATAAGACTTGATTTTGTCATCCTAATGACTCTAGCTTGCTTCACAGAATAGGGATCAGCACTCTCTCAAATCAAACTTTACAAGTTTAGAAAGAAAGAAATACTAGAGAAATACTCCAGTATTTGTGACCAAACGCATGCGTTGGCTTTGTAAAATGAATATTCAAGTTCTGTTTCACTTTATAGGGTAGCTGCTTTGCAAGGCATTTTGGAAATCTGTTTTAAGGGATGTAGGATTGATCAGAGCTGACGTTGATGAGTCTGATATTTCAAAAAGATATGTGGCAAACATTATTTAAAATACAAGTTCACATAAAATATGGATCTTAGTAAGACCTTGGCTAAAAAAACCTAACAAAACAAGAAGCCTTAAGCTAGTAGAAATTCTGTGTGTTTCACAGAAAAATCTTCGCAGCACTGCCTAGAAAGAGAATGTCTGCAAGAAAAAAACGGGTACAACCAGCAAGACGTTACCAGGCCTGGCCCATGATTGCACTCTACAGCATGGTCAAAAAGGAATAAGCAGTTGTTCCTGGGTTAAACTATAGGGAACAACCATAGGGAGACAGGAGCTGTAGGAAGATGTAAATTTGACAGAAATGATGTAACTGTAATAAGCAATAGATGATGATAGGATTTCATGGGCTTAATGTTGGTAGCAACAGTAGATTACTGAAAAGCACAGGGTCTTTTGTGCTGGACGTCTGAAAGCAGTAACAGAGTTAAGTCATTCTATTACGTTATAAAAATATCTACCTCCTTACAACAATATTTGTGCATTTATATACACACTTTTCACTGTATGAAAGACATTACTTTTTTATCTGAAAGAACTTTAAAAGGTATGTCTGCATGATTAAACGTTCACATTGTAAATTGTGAATTGTTCTGTTTGCACTGTTACCATTGTTCTGTATTTTTATGCAAAACATGGCTCCTCGGATGTTCATAGTGTAAACTGCAATCTAATATTTTTTGGTTCTGCAATATCTCCCCTTCTCAATTCTTCTATATGATACTCAAAAAGTTATCTGATGTAAACTGTACATGTATTCTGGTAACCTTCCCTGGAGAGGAAATGCCTCCTATTTTACAGGCAGTGAAATAAATGCTCATGAGAACTATAGTAACTAGTTATAGTTCAGTAATGGTAGTGAATATTATATAAACTTTAAGCAGTATTTGGTGGGATTTTTTTTTATTTATGTTAACTGTGGGAAATGAGTAGCACCTAAAAGATGACTAGCAAATTGAGAAACATCGCTTGTTGAGTTTTATCAGCCTCAAATCCAGAATGTTTTTGATGATTCTGTTTCTTACTGAAATACATTTTAATGAGTTTGGTCATGTCTAGATCAGGATCACTTTGCAAGTTTGCTTGTACTAACAAGACACATCTATCTTGGATGCAACGTACTAGCAGTGTGGTGGTAGTCAGAATATCTTAGTCTTGTTTATGTTCTTCATTCTGTCTCCAGTGCTGAGAGAAATTAAAAATCAGTTTTTCTAATGGAACTTACCCTTATTTGCATGAAGTCAGCACGCTTGTAGAATACCACCAGCCTACTTTATCCTGCTATGTGTAGGTATAATGTCTTACTGTATCCATTAAGATGCCTACCAGAAAGAGCCTCTAATGTCTTACCAACAATACAGTGAAGAGGCAAGAAATGAAGAAGGCTATGCCTTTCGTGGAGACTTGTCTTTACTGAAATAGGTTTTTCCTCTCAGCTGAAATGCTGATCTTCTTGTAAACATTCATGTGTAACTTAGGACAAGCTGATAGTAGCGTTGAAGATGTTGAATATATTCTCTTACAGCATTATATTCAGTAAACATTAATTTTAGGCTATTTCTTTATCCTAGGCTCTTGCATTTGACATATGGTTATAGATGGTTTTAACAGTCCTTACACCGTTATGAGGATAAGCAAACATTAAAAACATCCCTTATAGTAGTTACAAAACTAGAAAAAATATTAAGTGTGAGGAGCTTTGTTATTCTCTCTTTTTTGGTGGTTGTTCATATTGATTCTCATGTTTCTATGTGTCAGGGTATGTGTGTAGCTACCTCCATGTTGATTAGAATTTTAAAAGACCCAAGGCATCTGGGACAGTCCCATTTAAACATATTTATCTCACTGCTAACATTTCTAACAAAAGGTTTTAGATTAGTACTGTAGAACTTAACTTTTGCATAGTAACCTTTAGCATGAAATTAATATGATTTAAACTTTTCCATTTACTTATTTTACTTTTTTTCTGTTTCTATGCAGTTTGGTTTTGTTTCCGTACTAGGGAATTCCTCACCCTGGTGTGTCCAAGCTCTTTTTTTTAATTGGTTCAAAAGACAATTTTCTGAACATTTTCTTTCACAGTTTCTGAAGAGTTTTGTTTGGCTTGCTGTGCCTACTTGTTCTTAAAAAATACCTGTACTGCCTGGGAGGGAATGTCAAAATAACTTGGAATTGAGAAGTTTATTTTGGTAACAACCTCAAAAAAATAAAAAGCAATCTTTTTTTCCTCTTAAATTACCTTTAAAAAGTACCATTCTTTAGACTCTTTCTTAGAGAGAGCCTTTATTGTATGCATGTGCATGCAATACATTCTTGGAATATTTAGTAAAACTACAGACACATCTGAAGGCATATTCTGCATTTTGAGTGAAACATATTTTGAATAAGTAGCTGATCTATTGAGTACAGTTGTCCATTGATTCTAAAGATATTTTTTCTGTGCTTAGACAAATCAAGATGGTAATCATTTATAATTTCTTGCCTTCATGAAAAGGAGTGATGAATAATATGATTGGAAGGAATGCATGAGTCATGAAATGGGGAGCTGGGCAAACATGGAAAAAATCACTTTAAAAACTCTCTTCTGCTTACCAGGATCTGTAATGGGAATTCAGTTTTCTGTAACATAATCCAGAAATTAACAATGGTAGAGCTTTTAATAAAAGCCTTGGGTGGATAAACAACAATGCCCTTAAGTAGAATTGAACATTGATTGGTAGGTTATAAAAAGGAATTTTTTAACTCTCAGCTAAAAGTGATTGTGGGTACAGTGATCAGAGGACTCTCTCTTTTGACCGCCATTTGAATGTGAAAATAAAAGGTCTTAAAATATACTACAGTTAATATGGAGTGAATATAGACGGTCTAAAAAGTATCTGCACTATCATGAAACAGCTTTTAAGAGCTGTTAAAATATTGATAACTTGGTGGAGCACTTAAAAAACTGTTACTTGTATTTCAGAGGTAGATCTGTGTAGCCAGTCAACATTTGTACTGTTTTTGTCAGATGTACAGAGAGGAGAATAAAACCAAGTATTATTAGTAAATAAATGGTTCAATTTATCATAGCTCCACCCCCCCCAAAAAAAAAAAAAAAAATCCATCCTGTTTTCAGTTTTTCTCCTATACTAAAATCATCGAGGAAGTATTGAATAATTGCACAGTACAATCAGGCACCAACTCTGGGTCTGGGCAAGACTCACATAACCAGCTGTTGTTCTCCCTGCAGTGACCTGGGCTAGGCAGCCTAGCATCTGCCTCTGTTTTCTTTTCAATGACCCAAGCCAGATTTCTTCAAAGCCTATTGCTGCTATTTTCCCTGCAGTCATTCATGCTAATTTCTTTTACATGCCACAGCTATTTTTGAAAGATCTTTCCCCTTTTTCTTTTCTGACTTCTTTCTGTAAATTGAAAGAGGTGATTTTTTAAAATTACTGGTTAGTCTTGACCATAGGACTGTTCTGATTGTCTTGCTTTAAGGTATATGTCAGCACTGTAGAAAAAGGGTAAATCAGATTTACTTTCCAGAGGAAAGCTCAGCCTGACCAGTGGTCCTTAAGGACAAAGAATCCTGGTCTTGAACTGAGTTCATTACAGTCATTTAACTTGAGAGAATCAAGGTGAATCTGTTGGTGGTGGTCTGGGACAGAGCAGAGCTCAGAAAAATTCAGAAGCAAACAGATAGGTATTCTGGTCTGTGAACCAACAGTACGAAAAGATTATGTGGCAAAATGCTCTAAATGAGAAGAAAGAGCTATTAATGATATAAAACCACTAATAATGGGATTAAGCTGACCTGAGGAAGGCAATATTGCTAAATAGCTAAATGCAAACCAATACAGCATAAGTTTGCAATTTTGGAGGAGATACAGCTCAGCTTTCACAATTGTTGCCAATAGAAATTACGAAAAACCTTTTAGAAAGGTTAAATTTTTTAAAAGTTGAAGAACCCAAAAGTTTGGTGGTATTCTTTTTTTTTCTTTTTTTTTTTTTTCCTTGTGAAACATTTAAATCTTAAAGTAAGCCAGAGGATCTTGTTTCTTTGTATGTTTATATTTTAGGAGAGATTGTGTACCTTGCTTTCAATTTGCAGTCTTAAAATTCCTTTGGCAACTTCAGTTTATGTGGGCAAGTGAATTAAAAAAAATACTCTGGCTACTACTGAGTGACTAAATTTTGCTTTTGCTGAAGATTCAAATGATATGCATAACATGAGAATTTTATCCTTTCTAGATCTATATGAAGCTCTTTTCCAGCTACCTTTGTTCTGGAAGAGCTAGGCTAGTTATTGTTTGAATAAATACTACTTTGCAGTGCAAACTGAAGCATAATGATGATGACTCTTTGGGAGAACCACTTCAGGTACTGAAGAAGGTAGCCTTGCTAAATCCCTTTCCCTAGCTATGTGTTTTCACCACTTGTATGCAGTGCTTGTGCATCCAGGCATTCTTTTGCTATGTTAGTTTTAATCTTCATTAATTTTCTGTTAAGACTATGTTAGTGCTAGTTCAAGGAAGGAATGAAAAAATGACAGTTGAAGGGGTAGGAGGCAGTCATGAAGCAATACTCAGAGCCAGTGCTTAGGTATGGTGAGAACAATATTGCTACCAATGCCCTGGTAGTAATCGCTTACTGTCTCTCAAGTTTATCTCGCTGTGTTTTACAGCAGCAGGAGTGTATATTATAATGTGTTTGATTACTTTTAACTCTAATTTACTCATTTCTGGTGTTGTTGATCTTCTTCAGAAAGTACAACAATGTTATAAAAACTCCTAGACACCAGAAAAACTAATGCAGAAAAAAAGGCTGTATTGTCAGAAAAAATGAGTCGTTTGGCTCAATATGATAGGACTTTTCTTAAGTAAATTCCCTGTGATGCATTGTTTCTTCAGTGTTCCAAAATTGTCTTAAGGTGAAAATGTATGCATAATTTACAAGGCTAAGTTGACATCCTGAGTACAGAAATTCAAATTTTATCTTGCAATTTTTCTCATATACACCTTCATTAGTTCTTCTGTCTTGTAAGCCTTTGGTTCTGAATATTTACCTAAATTTTTCCCTACAAAAGATTTCTTTCCAGTTCTTCTGCTCATCTGGTACAAACATGAATGAATGTGCAAATCCTCTGTATTCAAAACTCATGCTCTGGTTAAATTCAAGACTTGTGTAAATGCATGTGTATATATATTTTGATGTCAAATATTTTTGTGCAATTATTTCATTAAAATCATGCTATCAAGTACAGTGTTTTGTTCACGAGATGCTTTCAGAGTCTTAAAAAGAAATAATGTGCACGACAATATTTGAAAATTAATATATATTTAACATTAGTGATGTGTATATATATCTGTTGAATACAAATAACTTGGGCAAAACCACTTGTGCTTTCCCATAAATCAAAGTACAGAATCACATAGTATTTAAGAGCAGAAGACTCCATTAGAGATCTCCTAGTGCAACCTCTCATCTCAGTGCAGGATCAGCTAGAGCAGGTTCTTCAGGAGATTGTCTGGTTGGGTTTTGAATATCTGCAAAGGTGGAGACTCCACAACTGCTCTGGACAGCCTGTTCCCGTCTTAATCTGATTATCCTTTAAGTCAAAGAAGTTCTTCATATTTTTAAATTAGTTGCCTTGTATTTGTATTCATTAACTTTTTTCTGTTGACTGGTTGCCACTTAAATGAATTAGGCTCTATTTTCTGCATTCCTTCCCATCAGAAATGTCTAGAAATAGATAGAAGCCCTTGACCATTCTCCTCTATGGGCTGAACAGTCCCAGCTTTCTCAGTATCTGCTCATATTTCGTTTGCTTCAAACCCTTCATCACCTTTCAGACCCTCTGCTGGGTGCACTGTAGTAAATCCATGTCTTTCTCATACTGGGGAGCCTAATGCTGTATTGAGTACTCCAGAAGCATATCACCAGTGCGTTGGATCCCAGCTTTTGCTTTTTTACCTGCTCTCAGAATGCAGAATTCCACCATTTCGTGGTAACTGCAGGTGAGGTTGTCTCCAGCCTTTATATCCCTGATCTGTTCTTCCTTGTGTGTAAGTATGGGGTCCAACAGAAAGCCTTCCCTGCAGCAGCTCCTTAATAATTTGTGTCATGAAGTTGTGGTCCACACACTTCAGAAAACCTCTGGATTGCTTGATCCATGCTGTGTTGTTCCTTTAATAGATACTGGCATGGTTAAACTGCACAAGGAGGACCAGGTCCTGCAAATGTGACAGGAGTCATAGGGAGTGTTCCCCAAGGGACTGTTCCACTCAGAGACTTGGTTGTTAAAGGTAAGAAAAAATAGCACCTTTTTGAAAGGGAGAAAGGGAGAATATATGGAGTAAGTTAAAAGAATAATTACTTGCTTATTTCATATTAGGAATTTGTCTGATTAGGTAGAAGGGATTTGGGGTAGAGATCTAATTTTTACCCAAATACTGTATATGAAGCAAAAGGTTAGTGAATATTTTGCTAAATAGCTCAGAAAATTGCAACTAAATATTTTGCATTTCCTCATGCATTATTAACATTGCTTCTGTGAAAACACGATCATCCTCAATATTTCTTTTTGACAGCCAATTCCACAAAAATTTCTACTAACAGATGAGTAAATACATGGAAGTAAGACTAGAGGAGGAAGGGGTCACATAGTAGAATTGTCATAAGCACTGTGATGCAAGATTTCATTTTTGTCACTGATTATTTTCTGATATTCAGTCTTTTTCAGTCTTTTACTTTCAGTTACATATTTTAAATATATTGTTGTTAGAACTACAACTGAATTTTAATGACATCTTTTTTCTTTGGCAAGTTTTTAGAATAGGACAGTTAAAGCATGTTAGAGACCTTGTTTGAATGTATTTGAGTTTTGGAAGTTGTGGTGTTCTACTTTTCTTACATTATTCTCAAGTAGATTGTGAAATAGTAAAATAATTTTAATAATTTAAGAATAGCAAACACACAGCTGAAGTGCCTTCCATTCATTCAGATAAGAGGCGTTACTTGTTCCATATGGTTGTGTCTACCAACCTGTTAGCTAAAACGTGATTAGAAGTTGAGTTACTTTCCTTCATGCTGCCTTTGTTATGCTGATTATTGAGAGTATGTTGCTCCCTAAGTCTGGGCATTTCTTTACGTACAGAGTGATTTTTCACTGCAAAATTACCGTGCCTTTTATTTGTTGTATGAAAGAGCAAAATGAAGTGGCTTGTGCGATGCTTGTTTGTGCAGAATTCAGAAAAGATCATAGCATATGCTGGTTTTGGTATATACTTATGGCAGTCTTATTTCATGGGTGGGCTAGACATCCCCCCAGATGTGGACAACTTGAACGAGGCCTGCTTCTACTACTAAACAATAAACCTCCTTTACTCATGTTGCAGAATAGGCCAGGCTGGAAGGGACCACAGTGGGTCATCTGGTCCAATCTCTCTGCTCAAGCAGAGTCACTCTAGGGCACATGGCAGAGGATTGTATCCAGATGGTTCTTGAGTAGCTCCAATGAAGGAGACTCCATAACGTCTCTGTTCCAGTGCCTGGTCACTCACACAGTAAAGAAGCTCCTCTTCCTATTCAGGTGGAACTTCCTGCGCATCAGTTTCTGCCTATTGCCTCTTGTCCTATTGCTCAGCACCACTGAGCAGAGCCTGGCTCC
Source organism: Dasyornis broadbenti (assembly GCA_013397935.1). Classification (NCBI taxonomy): domain Eukaryota; kingdom Metazoa; phylum Chordata; class Aves; order Passeriformes; family Dasyornithidae; genus Dasyornis; species Dasyornis broadbenti. The sequence goes on along the minus strand of VZRN01004254.1, from coordinate 1,031,030 downwards.
ATCCTCTTGACACCCTCTCTTCAGATATTCATTAGACCCCTCTCAGTCCTCTCTTCTTGAGGCTGAACAGCCCCAAGTCTCTCATCCTTTCCTTATTAGAGAGATACTCCAGTCCCTCAGTTGTCTTTGCTGCCTTCCACTGGACCTGCCCCAGGAGCTCCATGTCTCTCTTTTGCTGAGAGGAGCCCAGAACTGGACACAGCCTTCCAGATGTGACCTCACCAGGGCTGACCAGAGGGACAAGATCACCTCTCTTGCTCTGCTGGCAATGTTTTTTCTAACGCACCTCAGGATTTCCTTGGCCTTCTTGGGCACACTGCTGGCTCATGGACAGCTTGCTGTCCACCAGGACCCCCACGTCCTCTGCAGAGCTGCTTTCCAGCAGGTTTGCCCCCAGCTTGTACTGGTGCCTGGGGTTATTCCTTCTCAGATGCGGGAACCTGCATTTGCCTTTCTTGAGTTTTATAAAGTTCGTCTCTACCTGTCTGTCCAGCCTGTTGAGGTTCTTCTGAAGGGCTGCACAACCCTCTGGGATATTGACCACTTCTCCCACCTTTGTGTCCTCAGTGAGTTTGCTGGAGAGGCATCTGCCCCTTCATCCAAGTCATTGATGAACAAGCTAGACAGTAATGGGCCCAGTATTGAACCATGGGGAACACCAGTAGTGACAGATCTCCAATCAGACCCTGTCCAACTGATTGTGACCCTCTGGTTCAGCCAGTTCTCAATCCACCCCACTGTCCACTCAACCTATCCACACCTCCTGAGTTTGGAGGACATAGGATGATGTTGTGAGAGACAGTGTTGAAAACCTTGCTGAAGTCGAGGTAGACAATACCCACTGCTCTCCCCTCATCCACCCAGGTAGTTGTTTTATTGTAGAAGGCAATCAGGTTGGTCAAGCATGATTTACCTTCAGTGAATCCATACTGACTACTCCTGATCAGCTTCTTGTCATCCATGTGGATAGAGATGGCCTCCAGAATGAGGTGCGCCATCACCTTTCCAGGGATTGAGGTGAGGCTGACTGGCTGGTAGTTCCCTGGGTCCTCATTCTTGCCTTTTTTGAAGACCAGGGTGACATTTGCTTTCTTTAGGTCCTCAGGCACTTCTCCAGATTGTCATGACCTTTCAAAGATCATGAACAGCCTAACTACGGTGTCCACCAGCTCTCTCAACACTCCTGGATCCATCCTGCCAGGGCCCATGGGCTTGTGGATGTCAAGTTTACCTAGCTGTTCTCTAACCCAATCCTCCTTGACCAATGGAAAGCCTTCTTTCCAACGTTCCTTTTCCCTGGTGTCTTGGGTCAGAGATTCCTGAGGACTGGTCTTATCAGTGAAACCAAGGCTGCCCCCAGCCATCACCAACAAGGCATTCCATGCTAGTTAGTGTAATGTGAGCAGCACACCATTCTTTGTGGGATCCTCCACTGCCTATCTCACAAAGCTGTCATCAGTGCTTTCCAGGAACCTCCTGGACTGTTAGTGACTTTGCTCTGTTGCTACTCCAGCACATTTCAGGGTGGTTTAAGACACCCATAAGAACCAGGGCCTGTAACTTCGAGGCTGCCTCTGGAAGGCTTCATCCATTTCCTTGTCCTGATCAGGTATCCTGTGGCAAACATCTGCAACAGTGTCCCTTGTGCTAGTCTGCCCTTTTATCTTAACCCATAAGCTGTCAACTTGCTCATAATCCATCCCAAACTAGAGCTGAATACATTCCAAGTGTTGTCTCACGTAGAGGGCAACTCCACCACAACACCTTCCAGGTCTATGTCTCCTAAACAGTGTGTGGTCCATCATGACAATGTTCTAGTCAGGACCTCTCCTACCACATCGCTGTAATTTCCATTGAGATTAAAGCCTGGTGAATGCACACAGGTCTCTAATTCTTCCAGTTTGTTCCCCATACTGCTTGCATTGCTGTACAGCACTTTATAGAAGTATTTGATTGTGTCAATATCCTAGTGAGGGTGGAAAGGGACACCCTATAGTCCTGTGTTGTGGTTGTGGCTTTAGATTCTTGTATTCACTGATGATACCCTCTTGGAAGCCTCCTTTTGCTACTTCAGTGGTTTCTATAGGTTTCCCTTTTTACACCTCATGTCTGTCAAGCCTGGCTATGTCCATGTCCCTCTTCAAATCTAGTTTAAAGCTTTCTCAGCAAACTCTGCTGACTTCTGAGCTAATGTCATACCCCCTTATGTAATGTCACTTCCTGTCTTATCTCAATTTCTTTCATCAATTTCAGTCATTGAGGATGATCGCTCTGTATGGAAAGAAAAATAGACATTAAAGGAGAATAGACCCAAATGTCTGAGCTGTGATAATGAATTTTTTTGGCTTGAAAATTAGACTTTTGCTGGTTTGACTGGGCTGTCCAGCTGGGTAACTTGAATATTAAAACAAAAAACCAACAAAAAAATGTATCCTCCTTCAAAAGAAGGGAAATGGGCCATTTTTGCAATTTTTTGTCAAGTATTTCGAAGTCGATATAGTTGACTTTCATTGATGAAACATCTGGGAGTGAACTTTTTAGGTTTGGGTTATGTGTTTGTTTTCCCCAGAGTCTTCTGGGGGTTTGAAACCTTTATGACAATTAATTAGGTGTCTCAGAGGTCAGTTCAACATCTAGGGATAGTCCAGACACTGGATTTTAACCCTGACTTAGGTCAAGAAGTTACCAGATACTTAATAGCATGCATGGGTTTTTATAGACATTGTAGAGCTCTCCTTAGCATTTTCATGAATAAAATTCTCTCATTTGTTTCAGTTCCGGAAATGTGTTGTTTAAGGTTCCTATTCAGAAATGTACTTAGCAGGATTCATAACTTTGGCTTACCTTTCATACCTTGTAGGTTGCTGATTTATTTTGTGGTAGTGGACAGAAAAAGGTTTATGATAGCTCAGGTTGAAGTGCTGCTCTGGAGAATCTTGGAGATTGAACCTGTGCTTTCTGCCAAAATGGTAATGATGGATGCATTGTAGATTTGTATACCTCAGAAAGTGTTGCTGTGCGAATCAGGAGATGACAAGTTCAATTTCTAACTCACCACTGCATACGCTCTGTGGCCCTTTTCTGCCTCACTTTCTTTTGATAAAGTGGAAATGACAGATTTACGGAATGGTAGATACAGATAAAACTGAGTGTTTCTTTCTTCTTCCTCAAGGTTTTGTCAGAATGTACAAATAGCTGTGATGAAAAAAAGTGAGGAAGGAAAACTGGATTGATGGAGGTGAAAAATCGCACCAAGAATGACTGAGAAAGTCTGTGAACCTATGCCTTAGGTAGGGATGTTTTGTCAAAACTGACATTTGCCAACATTATACTTCTTTGGGATAGATACAAATATAAATTTACCCAGTACTCCCTTAGGGACATTTCTTAAAAGCAGACATTATTGACTATAGATAGACCCAGAGCTGATAGTAGCATGAAGAAATGCAGCTGATTTCTCATATGTTGAGAACCATGTATGAGAATTTCTTGTACACTTCCTTTGTATTCTTCTAGAGGCAGTGATGATTTCAGTGAAACTTTCTAATTGCATATATTAAGGCTGATTTATTCTCCTCCTTGGGCTTGATCCTTCTCACCCCCATTTTTTAATCTCAGACAATTTTTATTTAACCTTTGAAGAAATTCTACTTAAAACATTACTAAATCATTTTTGTGTGAGAGAGGTCATTTGGAGAGTATATGATCATATCAATAGCTATAATTGCATTTTAATCAGAAAAAGATCAAATATTGAATCCTGTTTCTTGCCAGAATTACTTTAGCCTCTGATTAGCCTATTATTTTCTGTGACCAGCTGTCACTTCTGAACACTTTTGCCTAGGAGTATGAACAGACTCAGTAAGTGAAGACTTGCTACCGATTTTTGTGGTGGGACTTTTTTGGGTTGGGTTTGTTTGATTTTTTATCAATCTGTGAAGAGACCTGTATAGAAATAAAACTTCAGTGTGTACTTGCATTCAAGACTCTTACTAAGGGAATTGATGTCCAAATCCATTTTTCTCCAAGTCAAAAAGTCCTTGAACTTATTCAGGAAAAGTGCCATGACTTGTTGGCATCAAAAGTTACCTCAAAGAACAGCTTCCTGTATCTGTTCATTTATAGGACCCATGTCTGTATGTTATGAGGAACAGGCAGCTTACTTTGTAATTTTTTTTTTTTTTTTAATTTGACAATGGTAAGTGCTTTCTTATGAATCTAGATAAGTGACTCCAATGGTAAATGACATTTGGCTCAATGATCTTATGCTGGGATCAAGTGTATTTTTATCTTTGGTAGGCTTCCCAGAGTACTTTCCCTCTGTCTACTGAGAAATAAGGTTTTTGAAGATGTTTTTGTTTCAGCTTGCGAGGAAAGCCTAGATATCAATACCTTGCCTGTGATTTAGTTTCTCTAACTTTTGCTTTATTTGCAGTATTGCATTTTTTTAAATATTTCAGCTTGTTTTAGAACATCCCCTGTCATACTGATGAAATTACTCAGCCCTTATAATAGTGTCATTCTCTTGAAAATTTTGGGAGGTTGAGTTCAGCTTGTGCATGATTGGTTGCTGAAGATTTTTCATTTTAAATGAAAAAAGGAAATACCCTACTAAAGAGTAAAATTGGAGTACAGATTTTACAGTCTAACTAAAAATAATAATTGATGTTTGAAAAATACATAGAATAATTGCTCTCAAATAAATCATCTTAAATTTCCTGTGTTTGTGAAGATTTTTTGTGTTGTTAAAAGCAGTGTGTAAACATTTTTATGTCAGCTCTATTTTGGACTTGTAGTTCATATTGTACTTTTCTCTGTATTGAGATTAATGTTGAGAAAAAGGGTAAGGCATTTTTGTTATGGCCAATTTATTTTATTTCAGACTGTATTATCACTTGGTGAAAGCCCTATTGATTAGCCTTCATAGCTTTACAGAGCATTTCTTATAAGCACTTAAAGTTTGAGTTGTCTCAGTCCCACAGGACAGAAAGAAAGCTGTTACTACCATGAAATTCTTCTTCTGTATGTTTCCAACAGCTTGAAGCCTCCTATTGGAATGCAGAATATTAGCACATTAATGTTATTAACCCCTTTAGTACAAAATGGCTTTGGAAGTTAAAATATTTTTATATCTTCAAAGTCTAGATTGTTTCTTCTCTGTCAGTATAGTTTCTTAAAGCTGAAAAATGTGTTGCTGTGCAACAAACAGATGCTGCTCTAACAATGCAATACATTATGTACCAAAAATGATCTTGGTTTTAATCATAGATGCTGATTTAATGAGAGAAGACTATCTTACATCAAAAATGGATTTAGGGTGTGATTTTGTTTTTGCTGTATTTTCTCTACATAATTAATAGGAATATTGTACCTTATATATTCTCTTTTAAATTTGAAAATGTACTTTGGTTTTATGCCATTTTATACTCCTGTTTTCTAATTCTGCCTTGTACAATACTCCTTTTTTTTAATTCCTTTTTTGTGATATGAACACGAGGGCATTAGTAAATCTTGTATCTTTAGTGTATTTCCTCAGAAAGTATTGCCTTTTTACAGAACCATTCTGTTCATGTTTAATCCTTTCATTTTGTTCACATCTCCTTTTTCATTTTTTTTCTAAATGATTCCTATCCAGTGTTTTCATCCTGCATTTACCATGTGGGACATGTAAGATGTTTGTCTGTAACTCATGTTAGTTTATGGATCAGAAAAACAATGTCATCAATATCTTCAGACACTATCTCTACTTTACATCTTGAGAACACGCCTGACCCCCTGGGAGCATTTCATTGTTGATATCTCTTCAGTTTAGCTTTCATTTTATTCTGCAGATATTTTGTAACTTAACTTTAGTTGGTAGCTCTAATCCCTTCTATCACCAATACAGATTTTGATTGACAATTTTACTTTTAGATAAAGTCAGATAATACTATACTTGGGGGGGAAAACGTCTTCATATTGTGTTTTTAATTCCACTGAACCCAGCAGAGTTAAATGTAGTTTGGATGCACAGGGAAGAATTAATGATTGGAAGATACAGAGTTGGTAAATTATTTATTCTGGCCCTGAGGAAGCTGAAAAGCTGAGTGAAAGACTAATAAATCATTTGTGGTAGTGCTGGTTGTCACTTCCAATTATTTTAGACGGTTTTGTGATAAACTGCAGCACCTGCTAGATATCCCTGCACCATCCCTTGATGCTTGCAGTGCAGCTTGTTCAGTCGATTATCAAAGGCAAATTTGTCTAAAGTTTCCTCAGGTTGGAAAGAGAATTACTTTTCTCAGTCACCCCTTCCCCCATTTGTTAAGTTCCTTTTTCATCGTATGCATGTAATAGGCAAAATCAATGATATATGTAGAATTTTATTGACATAATGTACATTCAGGTATGGTTGATGGAACCACTGAGGAACAGGATGAAAGGTGATGTGTTTGTGAGTGTAACTGTACCTTTAAAGGCTGTCTTGCTTTCATCTTGCTGAATAGCAGTTGTTTCTAATGTATGAAAACTAGTATTCATCCTCTGGTTTTGAGGATTACGTTGTAGCCAGTGCTGAAGTTACTGAGGAGACAGACTTGAAAATCAGTTGACTGTGTCACTTGTTAAACTTTTCTGCTGCTTTTATTTAGAAAGTCTTAGTTTAAAATCATGATTACATGTACAGATCATGCGTGATCTGTATGCATGCAACACTTGCATAAATAGATTAAGGCAAAGAAAAGTAGTTGAAGGACTGGAGAAAAGATTTAGAAAGAACAATGGAGTGACTTTTAAGAAGGGAAGGAAGCAAAATGTTGGAAAGATTAAGGCTGTTGATAGAGAAAAACTGAAAGTGAGATGAAAGGTGAAGAAGTAAAGAGCTGGGATGGGTTAGCTAAAGGCAGCTGTTTTCTTTAAACCACCTCACTAATACTGTTAGTCATCATCTCATACAGCTGCAATCTGGACAGCCTTTTCTCTTGAGACTAAAGAACCAGGCCTACCCTGAAAATATTTGTCTTTCCAAACTGAGAAGGTGGTAAAATACAATGCCATTATATATGCATTGCTTGCAAGCTTCTAAATTGTCATCTTAGAAAATAAAAAAAGAGTTTCAAAAAGTTGGGCTCAAAGTTCACATTGTGTGATGTCCGAAGGATGGTGAGGAGGGAGCTCCTGGTTGTGCAAGCACTTAACGTGTTCTATTTCTGCTCATCCTGGGGAAAGAACTGCAAAGGTTTGAAATTGCATTTATATGAAAATAAACTAGAGTGCAAAGTAGTCAGCTTAAAGCTGTCGAGATTCTCTTTCATGTCTCTGTTACTGGTGAAGGAATGCATCTTACATGTAGTGTTGAAAGACTTGTTTATAAATGTTGAATGCTGTAACTTAACAGTTACCCAGTAAGTTTTCATTATCTTCCCAGTTACCTTCCTAACCTCATCCATCCAAATAACACTGAATTCTAAATATTCGGGGTCAATACAACCTAATCTCCAATCCTTGGAAGGTGAAAAATTCAGGTTTTGTTAATATTGATTTCCGTTTTTCCATTAATGGGTCCCAGCTTGGAATTTCAAGTGAAATCTTTGTCTTAGGAAGTGGCGGTATTTTGACTCAGATAGTTGGTTCTAGAAATATCAGAAGAAATATCATGCTGACTAAAATCAGAATTAAAAAGGCTTTGTTTTGCTTGCTTTAAATCTTGTTCAGACAGACTTGTTTTTTTCATTGTGCTTCTGTAGGTCAGGAAGGAATCAGATGAAAAATTCAAGCATAGTCACCTTTCTTGCGCAGATAACTTCAAGACAGAGCTCTGCAGAATTTCAGCTCTAGATCTGTGAACTTTAGGAGAGCTCTGTGAATACATCTGTTCAAGTTCCAGCAAGCAGAAACTAGGTGCCAGAAAAATATATGAAACTCTGTCAAGGGGTACTTGTTTTCTGTGGGGGCAGGATTTTTTGCTCAGTTTCCTGGAAGCTTATTTTATTTTATCAGTGTCTGCTATTTGCAACTAATGATGACAGGATAGAAACACTATCCTGAAACATAGGCTGTAGGAACTGATTTATGTTATTATAATTGTATTATTATTAGAGAGTATTTCTGTAAGCATGGTATATCTGATAGTAACAGAAAATCAGTGGAATTATTCATGTGGCTTGAATCAGCCATTTATTCATGATTTGCACGTCTAGAGTTACATGGACATTAATAGTCAGGTTTTTACTTTCTTAATGTTCCCAAGGAAAGGTGGTGTCTGTAATAAATTTGGTTTTCAAAAAAATATGTTTTTACTGTAGTAGTTTCGTATTTATTTATTGCTAAACACAGTAAGTGCATTTATGCATTTTAAAAGTAGTTACATGTACAATGCACATACTGTTTACATGTAAAAAATTAATATTAATTTTGCATGAAAATGAAAACCCAATGAATTTATTTTTAGGACTTTTAAAATTCATGTTCAATTCACATTGAGTTAAATGCACAAAGATAGTGATATGTTGAGTTTTTAACATATGTGTTAGAATAGGTAGGACAAAAAAATGCATTTTGAAATGAAAATTGTTTTCTTTTATGAGATAATTTTATTATAAACTGAACTGTTAACTCTGCTTAAAAAAAAGGTGAATTTTATCTTCAGATAATATTTTTATTCTATTTTAAAATACAATAAGTCTTTCTACTTCTCATTGTTTTACAACATTCAAAGTTGTTGAAGTGTCCCATACAAAACCGTGAAAAACTCAGGTTATTTAGAGTCCACATGAGAGATTGTCACAGTCTGTAAATGCTGGATAAGTAATTGAGCAGACTATTTCCAGGTTTTTGCCTGTCTTTTCCTCAAACTTTTGGCAGTGAGGCATATGACAATCAGCATGACTCGGACCAGACACGCTTCTAGCCTAGTCTCCTTTCTCCAGCCTGTCCAAGGAAAGATTCTTAGAAGGTTTGCTTAGGGGTTTGAGGGGTCTGTGACATTATTTCCCACATACGCTTATCTGCCTTTTGGAGATCTGGAAGCTTTTGCTGAGGAGAATCAGCAATGGTGTCTTTTCACCTGTCAACTTGAAGATGTATTGTTTGGAGTTTGTGAGTTTTTTGTGTGTATGTTGGGGTTTTTTTGGTGGTGGTAGTGTTGATCATCCCACCTCCATTTTTTTCTCTCCTCCAAAAATTAGGTCACTTTTTGATCCTCTCTAAAATTTTAATGTACCGTGGCAAAGACTTCTATGGGTTGACTTTTGACTCATTGAAGAAATAATTCCTTTTATTTGTTTTGCAAATGCCGCTTACTAACTTTGTTCAGTTATCTCATTCTCCAATTTTATGCCCTAAAATGGAAAAACAAAGCAGAGGGGAATAACATCAGACTGGCTGAACTCAAAAATGAAAAAAAAAACCAAGAAAAGAGAGGGTGTATCAACTTTGGAAGAAGGCGCAGGCAACTCAGGACTAAAGAGTGCTGTGAGGTTCTGAATGGCCAAAGCCCAACTAGAACTTAATCTGGCCACTGCGGTAAAAGAAAAAAAAAAAGGTGTTTCTATAAATACATGAGCAACAAATGGAGGATTGAGGACAATCTCCATACTTTTTTGGATGTGAAGGAAGTATAGTGACAAAGAATAAGGAAGAGGCTGAGGTATGTAAAGTCTTCTTTGCTTCAGTATTTAAAAGAAAGACCTGCTGTTCTCTAGGTACCCAGCCCCCTGAGCTGGAAGACAGAAAAAGGGACCAGAATGAAGTTCCCATACTCCCGGGAGAATTGATCAGTGACCTGCTACACCACTTAGACACACACGGGTCACTGGGGATGCGTAGGATCCACCCATGAGTAGTGAGGGAACTGGCTGAAATGTTCGCAAAGTGCTTTCAAGCATTTACCTGCAGCTCTGGCCCACTGGGGATGTCCCAGTTGACTGCAACTTAGCAAAAGTGGAGCCTGTCTGCAAAAAGAGTCAAAAAGACGATCTGGGGAACTAAAGGCCTGTCAGCTTGACCTTGGTGCTTGGGAAGGTCATGGAGCAGATCATCCTAAGTGCCATCACGTGGCATGTACAGGACAACTGCATGATCAGGCCCAGCCAGCATGGGTTTATGAGAGGCAGGTTCCTGTTTATCTAACCTGATCTCCTATGACATGGTGATCCATTTACTGAATGAGGGAAAGGCTGTGGATATTGTCTACCTGGACATGAGTTATGGCTTTGCCCCTGTTTCCCATAGAATTCTCCTGGAGAAACTGCTGCTCAGAGCTTGGAGGAGTGTGCTGTTTGCTGGGTAAAAAACTGGATGGATGGATGGATGAGCCCAGATAGGGGTGGTGAATGGAGTTACGTTCAGCAGGCAGCCAGTAATAAGTGGTGTTCTCCAGGGCTCAGTATTGGGATCAGACCTGTTTAATATCTTAATCAGTGATTTGGTTGACATGATCAAGTGCACCTGCTGTCATTTTGCAGATGACATCACATTGAGGGGAATGTAGATCTGCTGGAGGGTAGGAAGCCTCTGCAGAGGGATCTGGACAGGCTGAATCAGTGGGCCAGTGCCAGCGGTCTGAGGTTCGGCGAGGCCAAGTGCTGAGTCCTGCCCTTGAGTCACATCAACCCCAGGCTCCAGGCTGGGACAGAGTGGCTGGAAAGCTTCCTGGAGGAAAAAGACCCAGGGGAGTTGACTGACAGCAGCTGAACAAGAGCCTGGAGTGAGCCCAGGAGGCCAAAAAGGCCGATGGCATCCTGGCCTGTATCATGAATAGTGTGGCCAGCAGGACCAGGGTAGGGATTGTCCTCCTGTACGCAGCACTGGTGAGGCTGCAGCTCAAATCTTTCGTCCAGTTCTGGGCCCATCACTACACGAAAGACACTGGGATGCTGGAGTATGTCCAGAGCAGGGCAATGAAGCTCGTCTGGAGCCCCAATCTGATGAGCAGCAGAGAAGCTCGATTTGTTTAGCCTTGAGAAAAGGAAGCTTGGGAAACTGTATCACCCTCTACAACTACCTGAAAGGAGGCTTGTATCCAGGTGGGAGGATCTCTTTCTTCTCCCGTGGAACATGCAGCAGGACAAGAGGGAATGGCCTTGATGATCTTAAAGGTATTTTCCAACCTAAACACTTCTATGATTCTATTATTCTGTCTCCTTAGGTTGTTCTTTAATCATCTTACATGCTTGTACAGGAAAAAGAAAGTGACACAAAAAAGCTTTCCTCCAACAAATAATTAGTAATTTGTCTTTGTGTACTGCACAATGGAATAATGTCGTCAAGGTAATCTGCATACTAAAGACAGAGTGTAAAGTAAAGAACAGTATCCCTGTTTTCCTTAAAAAAAGAAGAGTGTCAATTCCAAATTGCTGGTGAAGATGTCTAGTTCAACAAATCAACAGACTGCATACAGTAATTAAAATACTGATTTAATGACAGTTTATCACTTCTGTAAATACCTATGTAGTGCATTTTCTTTTCCAGTTAAATTAATTAAGGAGGTATTCCCAAATATTTAATCCTTTTTTCTTTGCTCTTGAAAATAGTGATAAATTATAGAACTACTAAGCCTTACATCCTTTATGGAGTATTCATTGGAAACTATTTTAAGAGTTGTGGTAGGAGTATATATGGAAGAAAATTCCAAGGATAGCTAGCCCTGATTAAAACATGGGAGGTCATACATACATAATTTACTGGAGTTCTTTGTTGTATTTCTGCCTTAAGAGGTAGGAAGATTGCAGAGTATACAGTGCAATCAGCTACTCAAAACAATTTTGGCTAACAAGCTATGGAACACAGGAAATAGAACTGAAAGGAAAAAAAAAATACAACCTTTTATCTTCTACGTTAGACCAGTTTTCAGATCTATCGTTTCTGTCATTTAAAGCAGGTGTCCAGAAAGTACAATAAAGGTATTTTCCAGTGAGAAGTGATTAATGTATGAAGATGATTGTCACCTTTTTAGTGTTTGCTTCCTCTGGAACAACGGGGAGAAGTGCATGTTATAAAAAGAGGGGTAAAGCTCCTTAGAAAAAGGCAGGGAAGGCAGTAGGAGCATGGCGGTTGTTGGCGGACAAATGTAATGTCAAGGTGGACTGGGTGGGATCTTCCCTCTCTGCTGAGGTCCGATGACCTCTTCCCCACTGTAGTGTTTGGTGATGCTTCAGTCATGCAGTAAGTGCTGTGTTCTATCAGTCTGCTTCAACAGAATATGTATTAACAAAAGAGAGTCTTGTTTTGTAGTAAGAGTTTAAAAAACATTTTGATGTGTAGGATAGCAAGAGCAAGAAAAGCACTTTGGACTTGCAATTGATGATAATTGTGGTTGCTGCCTGGTAGAAATATTTGTTTTGTGTTCTTGGACGAACTTGCAAAAAGTCTTGGCCTTCATGTGGAAGACTTTTGTCTTTCTAATCACAGCAAATTTTCTTCCCCATGGAAGTTTGGGTAGTTATTTAAACTGAAATCAAACAAGTACAAAGAAGAGAGAACTCAAACCCAGAATTTTATGCCTTGATCTTGAAATATGCTGCAGCTGAGTGATGATGAAGATATGAATAATTGAGTAACTTTTAGTCATTGCTAGAATGCAGTAGAGTTTTCCAGCTAACAGAAGTGGTGATAAGTGTTTTTTCTGCAGATGCTGCCAAATACCAGGTTAGCATCAACGAAGAATGTAAGTGTTGCTAAGCTACAGAGAAGATTGGTGAACTGTGAACATTATTTAAATAATGTTTTCAGTTGCTGGGTTTTTTTGACCATCCCATATCCGTCTCTTCACTGGATTACATTAGCCAGCTGTTTGTCCATGAGGTGGTTTTCTCCAAATATTTCAAGGTGGTGGCATGATCACAGACTGTTAGAATGGTGCATTGGTACAGTGCTAATCCTATGCCTGTGCCATTTAGCAAGTGTCAGAACAGCTGCATATAGCTCTTGAGAAGGAGCAGAAAAGGAAATACTTAGAAATTTCACAGGCAAAGAACTACTGGGAATTGTTTTGAGTTTTCTGCCAGAATTACACAGATCACTCTATTTGAGCAAACAGGACTTGTGTCACATCTTTTAAAGTAGGTGAGAGTTCATCATAGGTCAAGAGCTATTGAGATACACAGAACAGTGAAAATGGTTTTTCTCTTTACAAAGAGATCATTCAGAGATGCTGCTAAGTGCCTTTAGTCCCTTACTTGGTCTGAAACTAAATATGCTTGTATTTGGCCTTTGTCAAGTAATTTCCTGACTTTCTTGGGGAGAGGTTGTGTGATACTGAGAAGTAAACTACTTTTGGTTATGTTTGCTGACTGTTAGACTGCTGAGTGTTTGAAAGAGGAAGGAAAGATTTTTCAGTTACTGCACTATTTTTGTACAGAGTTATGCAAGTTCATGACTCTACCACAAGAGTCACAGATAATGAATTATATTTGGAAATCTTTACATTACTGTCCAGACAGACCTTCATAAAAAAATGTGCTGAAGATTGAAAGCGTGGGTGATTACTACTTGTGGGAATGAGCTAAATAGTTCCTTATTGTTGCAAAAGCCTTATATGTGTGGCTGATCTCAATAAGGCTTTTATGTGCTCAACATTGAGGAAGATAATTCTTGGAGAAACCTTTTGAGACCTGTGCTTCTCACAGTATCTCTGCAGTTATCTGGTGACCAGGACCTATGCTGTTAGAAAGAATCCCTAGGCTTGTGGTGTGGCCTCAGCCTGGGATTTGAGACGTGTTTCAATTATAATCCTTTGCTTTCTGTCAATTAACATTTTAAGTTTTGGGTGCTACTTTATTTTTTAATCTCTCTGAAAACCTGTTGACTGGCAGGGAAGCTGGCTGTTGTGATGGGCTGCTACGTTCATGGGTGGAACTCAAATACAGCAGTCATTTCACTGTGGTTTCATCAGTGCTGGAGTTTGTGGATGCCCTTGGCCCTTTCTGGTGTAACCAACAGCCTTGGACACTCTGGTTGACATCTGTCTTAAAAAGACAATGTTCTGTCAAAGGCACTGATTGGGTTGCATTGATCTTAATTTTGATATTTTACATCTGTATCTAAATTTCAACTAGTCTTTCCTATTTCTTTCTTCTAAATGTCTCCATCCTGCTGCATGGTGTTGGCAATAGTTCTCTTGTGCGCTGTTTGCAGAAATAACAACAGAGTCAGACTAAGGACAAAGTTGCATTGTTGCTCCAGATTGTTAATTTTTCTCTCTAAAGATTTAGAAGATTAAATTTCAGATGTGGACATTATTGGATAGTATTTAAACACTAATTAAAGGTACTAAATATAAAATTGTGAATATTGCTGTTCTCTTTGGAAGTTGGAATTTACTTCATTACAGAACAGTATAGGCTGCTAACTGAACAGTGGCTGCAGTTATCTCTTAACTTTGCCCTTACCTGGATATTGGCATTGTAGATATTTTCAGACTTAGCAGCTGACTATTCAACAATAGAAACCAGGCTGATTAATGTAACTGGGAGCTGGAAAAATACAAATAGGCTCTTTAACCAAGTCTTGATGAAAATATGTGTAATGAGATGTAATTTTTTAAGTCTTTATTGCTCTGTATCTGTTGTAGATTTATTTGGGGGGAAAGAAATGCACAATGTGGGCATTTGATTTCTAACTTCTTTCTTATTTGTGTGGTTCATTATTTAAATGGTAAAATAGTAAATTTAAGGCATGTGACATGTTTTGTTTTTCTGTCTTTAATGTGTTTGTTACTGTCTGTCAGTAACTGCTATCATCACTACCATTTACTGAATTGTGCTCTGAAAGGATGCTTTTGTTTAGTAAACTTGGGTTGAAATTTGGTTTTTGCTTAAATCTAGGAAAACACTGCTACACTGAATATTTGGCTGAAGAATGAGGCTTTCACTTTTAGCCATTAGGTCTCATAGGTAATTTTGTTCTTATTTTGTCTAAAGATGGGTCACTTCAGGCTGCTGTTCTTTAACATGCCATGTTGGGAAAATGCTGTTTTATAACAAGAAGTCTGGGAATTGGGAAAGCAAAGATCAGGGCAATTTGAAATCAATCTTGAATTTTATTTTGTGCAAATAGGCTCTGTGCTGTTCTCAGCCTGCTGATATTTTGAGTATTGCAGCTACTTGAACACTTGTGACTTTAATGCTACAGTCATGCAATGGGAGAGGTGATAGAAAATCATTGTGTCTGGATAGTCTTTGTGATTTACATGACCATAACAAGAAGAATGAAAGTTTTCATCCTGGCTACAGAAATACAAGTTTGCTACTGCTTAAAAAGTCTGTTTTAAAGATATGTGAAGTGTTTGTTTGGATTCTGGACTAAGGCCTATATTTTGAAGAGGAGGAGTTTCACATTGCCCAACTTTTGAGTCTGACATTGGTGACTCTGCTAATTGTAATAGAGCTGTGGAACTGTTTCATTCCAGATGGAACTTTAATCTGGCTTCTGATTGAGCTGAGTGTCCTTGTAGAGTCTCTTAGCATCTGCTTTGGAAATGTATATAACATTATTCAAAATTTGTACCAAATTAAACCACCCTAAGGCTGTAATTCAATTTTTCTTTATTGAGAAATGTATTGTCAACAACTTTATGCCACAGAGTAAAATCTGCACTAGTTCTATTATGTTTTTTGGCTATTAACTGGTCATTTAGATTACTGTGGTTGAATTTCTGGGTTCTTCAAGTTTACCTTATCAATTGTAAGCTTACATTAAGGAATTAACAAATAAGGCAAATATGGTTGCTTGTTATTGGGTTTTTTAATTAATTTTTTTTTCTGAAAGTAGATAGCTTGAATTGATGCTTTCTAGCATTAATTATTGGATTATATTTTTATTTATCAAATAGTAGTGTTTTAATAATTCTAGATAAATTCTGTAGATGAAGTTTGAGATACCTGTTTTGGTATTTGAATTGTAAAATGAAAAAGAATGCATGAAATATTGAAATACACTAAATCACATCAATTTATTTCTGTATCTTATTTTAGTTTCTCTTATGTCTGTAACAGTTAGTGATTATGACTTTTCTTATTTCTCGATTTTCTAAAGTCTGCTGTATTTAATTATAGTTTTTATTATAAAATCTTTTTCTTAAGCTCAGTATAGCTGTTGTTTTGAATACGAGTTCTGTTACTAAAGATGGTCAGATTAGGGTAGCAAGTTGATACAGTTTTTCAGTTAAGACATGATTTGTGAAATACTCCCTAACTGGTTATGAGGAGTCTCTAACAAAGTTATGAAGTGTTAGGCAGCTGTGTACATTGATGGTAATGTTCAGTAGACACTCTTATTGCTGTTTTGGGCATGAAGAAAATTTAAAACCACAGAGTTATGAACTGATATTGTGATGATCTGACTAACAGTGTTCTTTGTATATTGTTTATTCTCTTTTTTCTTCTTTTGTTGCTGAGTGGAAGAGCCATAAGCAGTTAGCCAAGTTCAGTCCAGTAAACAGGTAGAGCAGTGTGTTAAGTCCATTTATAATCTACTTTTCCTATTACAACTGTGCTATACAATAGAAAGCAAAGTAGAACTTCCAGTGTACAAATGCCATTTGCTTCACTTCCAGCAGACTGACTTACCCAACTCTTTGGAGAATGGGTGTCACGATCTGCCATTGAGAGTGGAATCTGAACTCTAGTTCACTGACGTCACCCTGACTCCAGCTTCATGCAATGTTAGATCTCTCCATCCTGCTTCATTAAGTTCCTGTGCAAGTCTCTATGCATTCATTTGGATTTGTGTTTAAGGAAAAACAGAAATTACTTATTTTATATTCCAGATGCTTCTGATAGTTGATTTAAAAACAATAAAATTGTTACAAGAACAGAATTGCAACCATACAAAATGGAGTAGCCATTCAACCTGTGTAAAAGGAAATCTCCACAACCCTAACATATCTTCCTTTGGACATATTAGCTGCCTTATTCCATCTTTCTTCATGCTTCATCTTTTTATGCTTGAAGAAGTTTAGGCAGGTTTGTGTTTCCAAGCTGTTTTGTCAGTGAATGGAAGAGGTTGCGCACAAGTTGCTTCATGGCAGAAGCCTATCTGCTAGACAAAGGCAGTGACAGGGCCTAAATGGAGTATCTCTCTCCTGTCAGATAGCCTTAAATCAGCATTAAACTGCCATGCATTTATTAGAGTGCACAGAAATCGCAAATTTTTTGTGGTTTCTTTCCTTACACTTTATGTGTTACAAGAGACAATAGTTATGAAGTGAGAGTACACACGAGATAGAGACTCGGTTGCTAGATCAATCTCTCTGGTATCTTAATGTCATCAGCTTGTATTGAAGTCTGAAAATATGTGACCAAATCACTCATTAATTTCTTGAGAGTGGTTGACAAGTAAATACCATCATACAGACTGTCTTTTCCAGCACAGTGTTGGAAAGATCCCAAAACTAACACAGTATCAAGGAAATGGATATCTAGGAATGCAGTAATAATATTGTCTTTTCTTACACTGTCTTTCTTCTAATATTTTATATTTCAGTACCTCTTGGGAATTTGATTTTCCAAGTTTTTTCATATCAAAAACAAGTGGGAGAAATAAACAAAATACCCAAACAAAAAATGACAAAAAAAACCCAACAAAGAAGCCTCTTTCGTTTACTTTCCTGAATTCTTCCTTCTGTGACTCTTACAAAGCCCCATCATTGCTTTGTGACTTGACTGTTCACTTGGTGACTTTCAAACCTCTGTTACTTTTTTATGTGCAGAAAATTGTTGTAATCTTGGAAATTTTACTTGGCAGGCATATATCTATTTTTGAAAGGAATAAGTGTAAATTAGGTCTTGCTTTTAGTCACAAATAAAAAGACAGTATTCTAAGGTTTTTTTAAAGCACCCGATGACAATTTTCAGTCTCCATGGAATAAGAATTTTATGATGGTTCTTTTCGTTTATTCTCATCTGATGACATGAAATTGAAGAATAAAGCATGGACAAAAAATGAACCATAAAAAACATGGTTTGTGGGAACATGACCTACCTTCAGAAAGTCACTGTTTCCCTCTTCTTTCTCTTATATGAGAAATTTTTTTTGTCACTTGCACATCCTGTCAGATACCTAGTATGATCCTCAGATTAGTGGTATTGTCATTCAGCTGGTTGATTGCAGAGATGAAACTATTTCACCAGCTATGTGATACCTGCATGGTTGTACCAACAGGAGTCACACGTCAATGTACAGTATATTTAGATTGTTTGACAATCATTAAATTACTATTTTGCATAATTAAAATTATTTGTAAAAGTGTGAAAGAGTAATGGGCTGTTTCTTGTGAATTTTTAGCCATTGATTATTAGCAAGTTTAATTTATCCTCACTAAAAAGAAATTAAATCATATAAATACATATCTCTGATAAATGTAGATGTACTTCAATGAAATTGTTAATATCAAAAAGAAAATGGGTTAAATAAAGTGAAAATATTTAATTCATAGATACTTGAATTTTGGTTTGACCTATGTTTGTTAAAGGCAGATATGTTTGTCATTCTGATGAAGATGCATTTCTTCTTACCTTACTGTTGACAGAATCTCACCTACTTTTCCCATTTATTATGATAATAGTCTACCAGATGTCATATGTCACAGCCTAGTGAAGTTGTCTCTGCCTATTACCACTTACATATAATGTGCATTCTAGTTTTTCTTCCTTAATTTAGAAAATTTTATATACTCTTTGACATGCCCTGTTTTATTAGGAAAAGAATAGAGGCAAACTACGTGAAATACTTGAGGCAAACTACTTGAAAGCAAGTTTAGAAAGAGCAGGCTATTTTATTCCCATTTTAAATAGCATTATGTTAAAAGTCTGCCTTCGTGTGAATGGATAACCTGAATCTCATACAAATGGTCATACATCTTAAAACACTAATAAGTTACGCTGTGCAGCTGTTTTTTAAAAACTGCTGGTTTCAGTGGACTGATATATAGGTAAGTGCAAATAAGAAAAGCTGAAAAAACAAATTACTGTATGCTGTGGATACATCTAGTGGTAAGAGCAACAGAAATCACAGCTCCTTAGCTAAAACATAAAGTGCACTATAGTCTTTCTCGAAAGAATTATAATCTAAAAGATAGGACAATCTCTTACACGTATGTACAGATAGGAAAAGAGTCAAAACAAGTTTTGGCACAGCTACAGCAAGCTGCCTTTTGATTGAAAGTCTAGTATTATACCATCCCTGTGTGTTAAAACTATATTACATTCACACCACACTTGTGATGGTAGAAACCTCATGTTGTAGAAGAAGCAGAGATACCTGAAAGCACAGCCAGACTGGGGAACTAGCACTTTTCAATTGTATTGGAAAATTTTATTTCCATACAAAGATTTGTGCTGAAAAGGTTCATATATTGGAAAATGTATATTTTCCACCAGTGTGAGCTGTGTTCATTTTGTGCTATGTATCAGCAAGGAAGGTCACGCTGACTTTTCTTTCTTCTGTTTTGTTTTTATGTTTGGGCTTTTTGTTCCTATTAAAAAAAAGGTAAAAGTGGCCCCTAGATTTATGGGGTTTTGTGCTTACATATCAGAACCTACAGAATTCCATATAAGACTTTCTTTTTCTTTCAAAATGAATATTCAGAAGTTTAAAGGCTTTTTTTTTTTGTCCAGAGCAACAAGAATATACAACAATCAGTAATGTAGTTTGTTTTCTTACATTTTACTGTGGAATTGTTGATACATAAGGGTGACTATTGAATGAAAATGCTTTTGTTCTTCTACAGTAATATTTTAGATGAAAGACTGAGTTCTTCTCTGTACATTCTTGAAGGGATCATTGCAGTCCTTAAAGCTGTATTATACAGTGTAATATAGATGAATATGACAAAAGTCAACATAGGAAACTTATTCTTGAAGTAGAAGAAATTAGTATGAAGCCTGATATTTTTCTTTTACATATGCAATATCTGTGCAACCAGAATTGACCAAGGCTCAGAATATTTGTAATTAGAACGTACTGGAAAAAAAATATTTTAAACAAAAACTGGGTCACTGTCTGAAATCAGTATTGTACTCCTGAAATTTCTTCCAAAATTAGTTTCAATCTCTCATTTAACAAAAAAAAAAAAGGTACTTAGATTTAATTTGTGTCTCTTTCAAAGACTTGAATTTTTCAAGTGACTGTGTTTTAATTTCAAAATTAAAGTAAAGGAATGTATTAAATTGTAAAGATTAAATTTCTGTAAAAGTCAAACAAAACTGAAACTTTGTATGTTCAGTAGGAATCCCTCTTTTGTTTAAATGATTATCCATCAGATGTCCATCTTTGTAAAATGAAAAGTAGAGGAGAGAAATTAGTATAAAATAACAGGTTTCTTGGGTTGTTTTTCTTCCCTCTTCTTAAACAAAATGTAGATAGGAAATCGCAGTCCTGCTGCAGTCCTGTTACACTTAGCAAAAGGCAGATTGATGCACAGAAAGAAACTTTTTATTCAGTCTTATGTTGAGAACATTTTTCTAAGTGAGCAAAGTCTATACTTAGAAAATATTTCTACCTTTCTGTAGCAAAGACATCTGAAGTATGTATACCAGTTTTAATAATGGGGCATCAAACAAGGGTATCTTTAGACAAATGGAGCAAATATGGACTAGCTGATGTGCTGTCTGCACTGCTGGATTCAACACTCAGACATGATTAGAGGATTTAAGCAGTTCTTCAATCTGGAAGCAGTAGCCGGTTTAATAAAACTGAAATGACCATCAGTTTTCTCTTGTTATAGTCCGTAATGCCAATTAGACAAATATACTTGAATTTCTTATAGAGCTGTAGACCTGAAATAAAAGAAGCAGTTGTTTAACATCGTTTAGAAATAATTCCACTGTAAAGTTTTGGTTTAAACTTGTGGTGTAGGCTTGTAGACTCTACTCTGTCTTCCAGAGCTTTTTATTTTCTTGTGATGTTAATATGACAACATAATTTTGTATGGTCAAATTTGTTTTGTAGTATGATTCTTACTCAATCTTTTTATCCAGATACGATTTACATAAACATCATTAATACAGCTGGTGATGTTTTCCAGCAGGCACAACACTTCATTTGCTAATATCTGAATTAGCAGATTATACTTTTTAAAGTAGAATCAATAACTTCATATAAATTGAGCCATTTTTTTAGTTGTTCAATCCTACTTCATCTTTTTCAAGAATGGCGTAATCATGTTTCATACTTGATCACTTTGTCTGCACATTACCACTTAGTGTGTTTATAGTTACTACTTGTTTCTCAGTAGCAGCACCACTTCAGCTCTAAATCCAAGGAAGAAACAAATACACAGATTTATTTTTTTCTTGCATTTTGTTTGCATTTCACTCATTTGTTTTCATTTGACTGGGTGAGATAGACCAAAGAGAAATCTGACTTCTTATACAAAGAGATGAGGTTGGTTTGATTATGAGTTAATGTCATTATGAACATCAGAATTTAACTTACTAAATAAAAGATGCAATTCATAAAATGCTACCATTGACACTCATTCGAAAAATATATTTAATGTAGTATCAAAACCATTTAATTTCCTTTAAAATAATGCTTATTTTTTGAACACTTTTTACTGAGAATAGCTATAATCTCATGTGTTGTGTAATCTTACTAATTTTAGCTGAAGTCATTCCTTTGCCTTATCAAAGCTGGCTCAACTACAGGACATGGAGGTGTTCCTCTTTGCAGTAGTGGTTTTCTCCTGAGCAGAACTCCAGCGTTACCAGTTCCTGACAGCTGCAAGCCAGCCTCTGGGCATCTTGCTAAATTTTCAGATGTAATTATACAGTAGACTTCCTTTAACAAATTCTCTGTTCCCCACTATAATTATAGCAGCTCTTCTTGCCTCTAGCCTGTTCCTTTTCAGACAACCCACCTCCATATCTCCCACTGCTGGCTAGTGCTATCCAGTAGAGCTGATGGATCTAGAAAAGCAGAGTTTATTCTCTCTGTCGTCTTGAGGATGGTTTCATCAGTACAAAAGATCCATTTCTTCTGATCCATTATATTCAAATGACATGTCCCTTAAAGCTGAAGATTTTCCTCTCATTCACAGAAGCGCTGTTGATTAGCATGCCACTTCCATTTTTCAAACCATTTCTGATTGTTATTACAGGACAAGAGTTAAGGAATTATTAATGAAATGGCTGAAGAAAATGAGGTCTTCTAAAAACACTTTGTTTTTATGCTGTGCAGTTCAGGATATATTTCTTTCTACTATTTGTGTATTGGGTTTCATATATGAAGCTGTTCATGCTCCTTTTAAGAGTACACCTGTAATCACACGTGTAATTCAATAATAAAAGTAATCAGTGATGCATTTTTTCTTATATGAAATTCTCTGTAATGTTAGCCAAAGAATGATGAAACAGAAAAAGTTACCCACAGATGTTCACAGTCTAATGTTGGCTGATGACAAGGAAATTTAAAAATAATTCTGCAGAGTAATAATCTCCTGAACTGGTCTGTTAGCAAGGGAGGTGATGGGTTTGAATATGGGAGTCTGAAGGTAGGAGATAAATAAGAGAGAACGTACGCCATTAAAGATGTGCAGAGACACTACTCCTTTTTCTTCAGTTTCTTACTGTAGTTGGCTGTGGAAGGTGAACTGGAGAATTGTATTGCCTGGAAGATGACAGATTACCAATTTTTTCAGTCTGCCTTGCAGCAGGATCAAGTACTTTGATCAAACCTTTCTTGAGAAGCTTCAGTTAAATACCTCAATACTCCTATAAGTAATGCTCCCACTGACTTTTGTTAGTTTGCCTATATCTTTCTAAGAATTATGATCTCCAAAACTGTATAAAGTACAGTAAGAGATGGAAAAAAGGTAATTATCGGCTCCTCACATACAGGTGCTGCCATGCGTGCATACACCCAACCACGCACACATTGTGTGCTTGCCAGCATATTTCAGTGACGTGTTTTTCAAAGATACCACAAAATTCACTCTTGATTTGTATTCTTCTCTATTCATTGATACCCTGTGTAATGTTTTATTGCTGGTCCATTTTGTGTTATATCTATGATGTGCCTTTTCTAAATGTAGCACTTTTGGTTTGTCTTTATTGATTTCTGACCATATCTTCCATTTTTCAAAAGCATTTGGAAATCTGTCCTCTGAGGTGCTGCTAGTTTCTCCCAACATTCTATTATATGCTGATTTTAAAAATACCTACTTGGAGTCACTAGGGTTGTTATGAAAATACCAGATAGAAACAGATTAAACAAATGTCTCTGAGTTACATTTGTTATATATATATATATATGGCTTGAGAGACCTGTTAAAAATATCTTTTGAAGAACAACTGCTGTCTGATTTCAGTAATTTTTGTGTCCAGCTTATAATGATTATGTCTGGACAGTATTTTGTTATGTATGGCATCAACAGTGCAGAACATGTTTAAAATCTCTCTAATCTCAAGCTTGTATCACATCTTCTGTTACCTCCCATCCGTGAAGCCAGTTAGCACCCTCTCAGTGAAATAATTCAGATGAGTTTGAAGGGATCAATAATTTTTCCTCCATTTTCTTTTATCTTCTTAAAATTTGTTTGTGCAATATTAGGTTCTAGAATATTTTCAGGTTTCACTGGTAGACTGTAACTTGAAGGTGGGACTTGGGCCACCTTGGGGGAGACTGGAGAGGACTTGTTCTAAGTTTGGTTGGTTTTCTTTCTTTTTTACTTCATTTGATTTTCTTTATTCTGATCTTTTAGAAATAATGACACAACAGATCCTATTATATTATGTCTTTCTCCATAATTATCAGCATGACTTTTCAGGTTGGGGGTTTTTCATTCCTTTTGTTACTTTATTTACTCTCCTTGTTGCTAGCA
Organism: Dasyornis broadbenti; assembly: GCA_013397935.1. Taxonomy (NCBI): domain Eukaryota; kingdom Metazoa; phylum Chordata; class Aves; order Passeriformes; family Dasyornithidae; genus Dasyornis; species Dasyornis broadbenti. Next base: position 1,007,233 of record VZRN01004254.1, on the reverse strand, counting down.
ATGGCATGTGTGTCTTGTATCACTGTAGGTCACATTGATCACTGATATAGGACATGGATGAAAACTTTTTTTTCTAGAGAGACAAGCAGACAGGATGTGTGGAAGATATTTTCTTTGTTTTTGCCTGTTTTGTAACTTCAGAAAGGCATAATTATGGCTCATAGCTGTAAGATTTCAAAGGTTACCATCACAATATTAAGTGTTCACAGCTTATATACTAGGAGGAATGGGAATAAACAGGTCAGTTCCAAAGGGAAATGAGATCCAAAATTTTGCTTCTCTGAAATGTGAAATCAGAGGTGATTACATAGTACAATCATCATCGTTCTAGGCTTTTGAATTGCAGGCCATCAAAATGGGTTGGGTAGAAGATTGAGATAGGACAACGAGGACTTTGTCCTGGATTGTAACATCAAAACGTATTAAGGAAATCATTTTATCCTGAATGAATGTGACTTTGGTGTTGAGTATGATGGCCTATGAGTGGCCTTTTCTTGGTCTTTAATAAATTTGGGCATAACCACTTACTCTTCTTGTATTTTTATTGCAAGATGGAGGATTTAACCCTAAAATAAAACTACAAAATCAGGAGCATTGAAAGCAGGGTGGGTTTTTTTCCAGGTCTGTCATGTAAGCTGAGCTCTTTTGCCCATCAACAGAAAATGAAAACAGCAGCCAGTATGTTTATACCAATTAGTACTGTTTCTTTAAAATTCAATGTTTTATCTTTTACCTTTCAGTTTACTTTATAGGTCACTTAATTTTTATTACTTTCCTTTATTATGAGCTAAGAACAGAATATTGCTGAATAGGCTAAAATAGATGTATATTTTTTAAGGTTGGCATTTAAGCAGACAAAGAATCGTGCTTAGTGCTGCTGTGATAGTAAGTAGTACTATAATTGATTGTTGATAGAAACCCTTAAAATACATTTTTATGGTTGAGATGTACTTTGGGTAAACAGTGTTCAGTTTGCCTATTAAAATAATTCACTATATACCGTGGTTTCTTTGAGTGTTAAGGCAATAGGTAGGACTTTTTCAGCAACAGTAATTGGTTGACACTGCTTGACCTTAATGCAAAGCTACAGTATTTAATGAACAAACGGAGGGAATAAAGTTTTGATAAATAAGGCAATTTTCATGAAACCTTTAGAAATATGCTTGAAGTCTTTTAGTGTTAGATTGACGGTTTCTCCTTTTGTGAAAAGAATAAGTGAATAATTTAAGGCTATATTTCATGTTTTCAGATCTTCATTCTGTCATATAAATAATAGACTGTGAAATGCAGCAGCTCCTGCATTCACAGATTTAATAGACCTGTACAAGTGAGTATCTTGCTTGGCTTCTGGCATCTTAAAATACTCTTTTGTATGTATGTATACCTGAGAAGCAATGCAGAAGTGGAACTCTTTTCAGTAACCAAATTCCATTCTTCATCCATGCCACATATTCTGTTTTTAAAGGAATAGTTTTCTTAAAATACTTCCATTACATCTTGATGTTGATGTTAGTATTTTTGGGTTTTAATTGATGGACAGATGTCAAAAAAGCAGCACATGGCTATTTGAAATTAAAGTCTAATTTAAAATTTACTTACTTAAAAAGAGACTGTGAAAAGCATTCAGGTTTGAATCCCTCAGCATAGATCTTTGAGATACCATTGAATCTTGATGAGAAATTAATCAAATGTGTTTACTAAAATAGTGAAATATCAAAGTAATTTGTATTGTTTGCTGGGTATATTCTTAGGTAATTTTTATTTTTTTTTTAATGGAAACAGTATTGGGGGAGGAAGAACAGACAATAGTAAAATTAGGCTCGTTTCTCTTTTTTCCCCACGCCTTTTTCCTCCTCCTGCCCTTTAGTTTAATGTCTGTTGAAAGGAGACTGAAGTAAGACTTACTGAGAACAAGTGCCAAAGCATTGGGATGTTTTCATGTACTCAGTCTCCAAGCAGAACAGAGTTGTGTGACTAGTGGACTTTGGGAAGCATAAATACTTCTTTGGAAGGTATGTGCTACTGTACCTGTTTTGTTACCTTGAAAAAGTTGCTTCCCTAAATGCTTCCATTTATAGGTTTAAGGCAGATTACCTGCATTTTCTTCCTGATACCTACATCTTTAAACACTGGAGTAATTCTAGTTGTTAGGAACCTTCTACTAGCATATGATAGTGAACTCCTGCTCTCCTCCATCTTATGTTGGAATGGAGGCATTTGCACAAGTGAGGAAATACCTTCATTCATATATTGAAGACTATTTTCTGTAAATGATGTTCAAGAAGTCTGACAGATGGTCTTCATTTGCTGTGGTATTGATTTATGCAGTCCTTATGTAGGTTCCAGAAATATCTAGTAGGGATCCTTCAAAGTGAGCTGTCTACATGAGGATGCCTTCACTTTTGCTAAAATACAGGCAGATTCTTACTGTTTGTGCTTACTAATGCTTTAGCTTATGTAGTCAAGTTACTTTTTTTTACTTTTCAAGAAAAATAATCTTTGTATCTTTTCTCATGGTAATAAAAATGTTGTGTTCTGTTTTGTAAGTTACTCTGGTAACTTATTAATATCTTTTGTTTTTTCATTTTCTGATAAAATTTTCTTCATATTCGCAGTAAGTCCAGCTTTTGATTTCAGTTAGGCCAAATGCTCAAATGGAGATCATACTTCTCCCATTCTCCCTACTCTATCCAACTCATAACTCAGAAGACATCAGTGCAGGCCATTCTGCAGTCTAACCTGTTGAAAACAACTGTCAAAACTGTATGAATCACTCTAAAATCTTTGTGCTGAACTGGTGTGAAATATATTGTCATCACCTCTGTTTTCAGAACTTACATAGAGTAGTATTTTCTGTTTATTTTGCCACATGAACATTATTTAAGCCATTGACTGGGGACATTTCTGTTGTTTCAGTAAGAATTTACAGGATTAGTATGTTAAATATATTGATTTTATTAAACAAACCAATCACCGTTTGGGTCCACCTGTGATTGAGTTGGCTTGCTGGGATACTTGGGCAATGCATTTGTTATTATTCATTATTTCTTCAGTACAAGATTGTGGTATCACTGTAGTAAGTCCTCTGCAAATATACACATACAGAGTTTGGGGGAAAATGCAGGAATGAGGGTATAAAAAGCAAAAGAAGGAAATAAGAAAGTAGAACAGCAAAGATGCTTTGCTAGTGGCTAAATGGACACATTTGCTAATGGTGATGGTTTCTTTTAAATTCTATAACGGTTACTGTTCTTCATTTAATCAGTGTGGCTTTTTTTTGCTTAATTTGTTAACACCTATAGAAATTAGAAAGAACAGTAGTTATGACAAATGGACTATGTAATTTGAAAATTGTATTTTGTCACATGTTTTAGTCACAAAACCTAGTTGAAATCAATTGTCCAAACATTCACTTACCATATTAATAAGTAACACAGGAATACTCTAAGCCCTCTTGAATTAGATATATTACATCTTGTTACAAAATTTAATGCCAGGCTTAATAACTCAAAGTGTGCTCTAGAATAAAAATACATTTATGTGCAATTAGGATGCTAATCTAAATTACAAAAAAACCCCTAAACTCACTATTCAGTTGGAACTGTTTAATGTACTCGAGAGTAGACAATTACCTTTAATTTCTTAAAAAAGAAACCCCTATTATTTTTTTTCTTTTTTACAAAAGGGTATTTTTTTTTTTTTGTGGTATATTTCTAACTATTACAACACTGTAATATTACAGTGTGAGATTACACTGTAGTCTGACAACAATGGTCAGATTTCAGGAGCTATTAGGGTATTTACCTGAAAAATCAGTGTAATTTAGGACTTTTAAAAAAAAAATCTGTCTAAATGGTTATGCTCTTATATTTTCTGGTGAAAAGACTGTAGAAACAGTAAAGTACAACTTTTTCAAAAAGGGAAGATGGGGTTTCCAATTCAACTCTATTAGCTTTGCATATTTGCAATAGGAAAATTATTTTAAAATACCATTTTATCCCATTGTGAATAGGCTTTAATTATCTCAAAGTAGTTGAAAAATTGTGCATAAACATGTTTTTAAGAGAGTTTGTTTTAAATCTTTTTTTTTGTGATTTACAAGGGGAATTTTGAACAGTTAAAAGAGTTAATAAAAGATATCTGATCAGTTGCTGATATTTCATTTGTTAAATTTTTCTTAGAATCATAACCTTCAGCATTCTTAGTGTGTTTATAACCGGCTCTAGTGTGCTGTTGAACCCTATACAACTTTATGTTGTCTTACTAATAATGAATGAAAAACTTCCTAGAAAACAGATCTAAAATATCAAATTACTGAAATTTGTAAGATACATGTTTTTATGAAGTTCATTCACAGGAGGAGAAGTTGAAAATAATGCTGAGAAGTAGCCAAGAATCACGTTGATAAAAATTCACGTAGAATACTGAATAAGTCTTCATAAGGCTCCAGTTGTTACAGTTGTCTCTCTGCCGTTATTGTCATCTTAGAAATAAATAAATTGAACCAATGTACTTATTTTACATGTTGTTTCTATCTCTTCTGATACACAATTATGTGAAATACAACACTTACTTGACTTGAAAAAACTTAAGCTAGTTTTAGTCACTTTTGGTTTTGTTATATTGAAATGTCCACAAGAAATCCAGTGCCTTAGGTCTTGAATCCTTAACTTGAATCCTGTTAGTTGAAACAAAAATCTAAAAATATTTTTAGCATTTTTTCATTGAGTGTCTTTATTCTCCGTTCGAAGGTCAATTCCAGAAGTCTGGTACTGGGACTGCCACTACACCTTCCTCATTGCTCCTCGTGGCTGGGCCATATCCCAATGCTACTTACCTGTTGAATGTGGGGAGAATATTCTTCTAAAGACACCTGTCTCATTTGTGTTTGAGCGCCTGCCACTATGTGAGTTAATTTTTTTGTATTTTTTTTAAAAAATCAAACTGAGTTTGCCTCATTTTCATTAATGTCATAGTTACATGTTTAAAGTTTGTAAGAATGTTTGTGATGTGTCTCCTGCAGTTGTCCAATGGTATTTTCATACCATTTCTGTATCAAAAGAAATCTTACTTTACAAACATAGGTTCTTTTCTCCCCAGTTTGCCGCATTAAATTTTAAAAGACAAGTGAAAATAGTGACTGTAGTATTTGGCTTTAAAACTGACAGATAGCTGTATTGCAGTCTGCTTCCCACAGAACTGGTGAAACATAGACAGTGTCAGTGGGAGCTTTTCTTTGCTTTCTGCCATAATATGCCCTAAGTCCCAACCTGAAGGGGCAATTCACTCTCTAATTTAAACCTCTCCTTAACATTAACAACATGGCAGTGTTTAGTAATGATACAGTGTTTACTGTTAAAGACTTGCCAATTTGGCCTTAAATAGCTAGACTATATTATCTCAATTTGCAGTATTCCCTCTGTTTAGTTTGGAATTACCTTGCAAATGTTAAGGTGATAGTATTGAATTGTATAAAGGAATTACAGATAGGAAATCCTAGCAATGTAGATTTAAAGTACTAGTATTGGTCTACAGAAAAACACTAATTCAAGTAGTTAAAGGTCAGTAAACTCATTCTAATAGGTATGGTTTTTTTGCTTTTACTGACTTCCATCAGTGACTTTAATTAGTTATTTTTCCTTCCTTTTCTCTGGATAATTTAAAATTCCTTTCTGAAGTGATTTTTTAAGACATATATGAGCTTGTATATGTAGTCTCTGTACCTTTTAAGTGTAGTTAGTTTTTTCCAGTGTTGCAATAAAGTACAGAACGCTATGCAGTACATTAAAGAAATAGAGCCTATGCATCAGAACAATTTTCATGCCTCACTCAATTCTTAATGTAAATTAGTAGGAACATTGGTTATCCATTTGAGAAATTGAGTTGGTATAAAAATAAAAATGCACTTATGGTATGTGGTGCTTTGTGTATCATCTTGGGAGTGTTTTGCTGTTTATCTGTCACTTGCATTAGAAAAAGCAGTCACTGGCTGCAGGTGACATTAAAAATTAAAGGTTAACCTCAATTTCTTTACTGACCAGACGTGGGGCAGAAAGTTCTTCTGGATGTGTGCCTGAATTTTGGAACTGTCAAATAGAGTTGAGAAGTAAAGACTGGTGCTTTTGGTAGCTTAGTCTTTTTGTATGTGCATGTGTGATTATATAATTTTACCATTTTCAAGTGTTTAGACTGTTTCTTACAGGTTATATCAGGATCATTTTTCATTGCATCCAACTTTGTGAAATTAAAAAATTACATGATAACACTATAGTAAGTAATTATAATGAACTCATTTAACTGATCTACATAATTTTAGGAATGTCTTTTTATTTTGTTGCTTAGAAAAGCTAATTAAAATAGCTTTCTTTCCTATTAATAGAGAATACATGTCTTTCAAAAACTAGTTTAAATTGTTCTTGAAAATTGCCATAGCAGCTTTTTTATATTTTGGTTAACTCAATGTACATTTAATGTAAGACAAGCTTTATATACTCATGAACAAACCTGGGAGACTTTTCTTTAAGTTTTTTACAAACTCAGCTTCACCCTCATAGTGCCTTCAAGGTGAGCCAAGTTCAGTAGTGTGAACTTCCCTTGTTTATCCCTCCAAATGTTGGAGGCAGCATTCAGACTAGTGAAGAAGGCTTCAGGCAGCAGGGGTTTCCGTGTAACCTGCCAGATATCTTTCCTTTGCGAAAGAGATACTGTGCTTGTTCAGTGGTAGACCAGACTACAGGCAAGTCTTGGTATTTGAGACACAAAGTTGAAGCTGTGACTGCTGCTATTACCTTCCATTTAATCTCTTGATTTTCTTAGCCATGCAGTAAAGTAGTATGCATATAGTGAGTAGATCTGGTTGAGTGAGTAGATTCTCATTGGCTAATGAGGGAAAATGAAAAAGGAAGAAAGAAAAATGAAATTGTCTGCACTGTCTTTATGATTAAAATAGACTGCCAAAATGCATCTTTTTTTTCTTCCCCCATCCTCCATTTACCAGTTACTTATTTTTCTGTAGTTGCCTTTGCTTGAAATTTTTTCAGTGTTCTTTGAGATTGGTTTCACTTAATACTTCTTGCTATCTTGTGTTTCAGATATTTTTATGTTGACATAATACTGAAACTGGTCAAACAAGTTTCACTGCTGAAGTGATTTATAAAGAAAGTGAAATACTATATAGCTTTAAACATAGTTCCTTTTACTTAGGGAGTAGTTAAATCCCCTATAATGATTGATAATTGTTGGCTTGCAGCCTGGTTCTAAAGTCTTTGTTTTGTAAACTGGGTTATGAAGCATCAAGAAAACTGAATGTAGGGGTTTTTTCAGATGAAGTATCTCAGATAATTAAATACTGCAGAAAGTGTTTATAATTTGAAATGCAGTACTTTCTAAGAAGAAATCTTTAAGTGATTTCATGTATTGTCTTGCGGGCTCTAGAATAGGTAGCATATTATAATTTGTCAGTTACTTTAAATTTAAGTAAACTTCTTTATCAGTCTGAAAAGCACTGGTGATTTGCAACTATATTACAGATGGCAACTTTTCTTAAGTACTATAATAATCTGTGTTTTGTGAAGCAAGTGAATTACCCATTCGTTACACTGTTAGGCAGCTCATAGAGGTCATCACACATCTGTATGAGCAGAACATTTAAGTATTTAAAAAACCCAACACCAGCATTCATTGCAATGTTTCTATTATTGCTGTTCCTACAGTGTTGGTGGTCCCTGCGCTTGTGTTTAACTTACGGCTGCACTGCAGAGATGGGCTCTAGAAAGTGAGATATCTGTAAGATAAGGATTTTTTTCTCAGATGTAGCAAAACTTGCACAACATATAGCTTCAAAGGGTGGAAGAACAGGTCCAGGATCGAGAGTTATTTTGCAAAGCACTAAAATCGAGTTATATGAGTTCCCTAGGAGGGTACATAACATCAAATCAGGACCTGTAATTACCATAGCTTTATTTTCAGTAGCTCTCAGATTCTCCTGGTGAGGACTAGCAGTACAGTGTGTTACTAGCCCACTCTCTTCAGACATCCTTTTTGTTTTTCCTCTTTGAACCATGTTAGATTTATCTACTTCATATAGCTGACAAATGTGGTACTACTTCACGTCCTTGTTCCGGTTACCTTTGGTAGTGATCTTTGTGCACTCATCTCCCTAGTCCTTGCCCCTGCCCCTGGCAAGTTGCCCCATTCCCCTTCTGAGCCTCCTTTTGGGCAGCGTGGCTCTGAAGTCTGAGCTGGCCATGGACAGAGCCCAGCTGATTCTGGCAGAGCTTTTTTATTGTATTTGGTGCCTGCTTTGTAGTTCATTTTCATTTTAACCAAGAAACCACCCTTGCCAGCACAAAGGAAGAGCTAACTTCTGCCTTGCAATACTTTAAAGTGGGATTTATAACAAAGATGGAGAGATACTTTATACCAGGGCTTCTAGGGATTTAGGCCTCTAAAAGTAAGGGACGGTGCATTTAGATGTAATCTAACCAAGAAATTCTTTACATTTAGGGTGTTGAGACACTGAAGTTTGTTGCCCAGAGAAACTGCAGATGCCCCATCCTTGGAAGTGTTCAGGGTCAGGTTGGATAGGACTTCAAGCAACCTGATCTAGTAGATGTCAACCTCTCTGCCCATGACAAGAGGCTGAACTAGGGGTTCTTTAGAGGTCCTTTCCGACCCAAACCAGTCTGTGATTCTACTTGAGGACAGCAACTTCTTGCCCTTATTTTATCTGCTGGATATTATGTATATCTCTTACATAGTTTCATTATATAATGTTTCCTCTGCATTTTGCTGACTTTCAAGCTTTTTCAGAGGTATTGCAGTGGTTAGAAGTTGTATTGCTTAAACCTGGTCAAAAGACTTTAATTAGTGGTTCGGTTTGGTTTTGTTTTCAGTAAGAGGTAACTGCAACCTTAGATGATCATAAATGCTAATCAGAATTTGTTAAAAAGAATTAGCTAGAATTGTTCATAAAGGATTAAAAGTGGCAGCCTTAAGCGTATCTGCGTGAAGAAAACCATGGAGGGGAGAAACAGTTGGGTTCCAGCAGTGTATGTAGTTAAAAACAAGATTGTAATGATGTTTTGGTGTATTTGAAGTGATCCTCCTACCATAGATGTGACAATCACAGACAGTTGTCTCTAATGTGTTTAGAGCTGTGATAATGTTCCAGTAAAGTTTTAAGGACAAAAAGAAAAGAAAAATTCTAAAATATTGGCTGTAATTTCCCTTGAAGGGAAGGGATGATATTTCATGGCTGTCCTTGGCTCTCTTTTCTTTCCCTCTCCTCCTCCTCCTCCTCCTCAAGAAATTCTGTGGAACTTACAGAATGCTTTTCTTCCAGGACAAATTCCAAAGGAATTTCACAGAATTTTAGTGGGTTTTTCTCTTAAATTATAAAGATTTAAATGTCTAAACATGTATTGAATTATACTGACAGGTACCAGTGTAGATGCCAGCCGTGTGTGGTTACAGTCCAGTACTAGGGAATGATCTGCAGTGCAAGCAGCAGCATTTCTCAGGCTCTCACTGACCAGGATTTGTAATTTGATGGAAAGCAGATGAATAAAGTCAAATAAAAGTGACAGTGATGACCAACTGCCTAGTATTTTAAGACTCTCCACACATTGGTCAGTGCTATTTATTCAATGAACACATATAATAAATATAGAACTTTATACATTTCTTTAAGGTGATAGAAGTCATGGTGGCCAGAAGTTAATGTATATTATCAGCACTCTGTCATATTTTAATAAATTAATGTGGTACTTACATAAAACTCAGAACTTTTTTAGCAACTTCATGTGGTTTTGTTCAAGCTTTCATGGCATGATGTATGTTACATGACTTCATATTAAGCACTTTCTTTGAGAACATAATTTCTACAGATTTGTACTTCTTAAAGAATTAAAATCTTGCCACCAATTTTGGCAGTAGTTTTCTCCATATTATGTATCTGATCCTCTAAGATATTTTCTCATAAGTATTAATGTAATAAGAGTTGATTCTGGTATAAATGGTTCAACTAGATTTACAAGAAATGGTTGAATGTTGTTTTATCATTTTTGTTAAGGAGCATGCTTGCCATAGAGTTATAGAAAAGAAGGTTACCTGTATCTTGAAGCTTGCAGTATTTAATCATCTTTCGCAAGAGAATTGTAGATCAGGTGCAAGATTTTCTCTATATAATAAATGTTCTAAATTTGTTTTGGCATTTTAATCTGGATTTTTTAAAGTCCAGAAGTGTATTTTGTAGTGGGATCCAAGCTGGATCTAAGGAAAATAATGACTATTCTCTGTCATTTGGCAGAGAGGAGTAAGGGATAGAAAAGGAAGAAAATGCTCTCTAAGTGAATGTATTCTTCCCATAAAATGTACCAACAAAAAGTAGATCAAGACGCTCTTGCTGGGAGACACTCATACCATCTGACAGGAAAGTGATTGTAATTAATTTAAAATCCTGAAGCAACAGTATTTCTTCCTGAATAAATTGTTGGGAGACCTTAATTACACATTGCTCTTGAAAGCACAGATTGCACTTAGTTTCTCTTTGGTCATTTAGACTCAGACTTTGGAAAGTATTTAACTTACAGGAAGTAACTGAGTACTTTTCTGAATTGACAGGCTGTTGCTGCGTTTTCTCGGTATGAATATATCTACTTGAAAAGAATAAGAATTTAGTGGAACATTTTGGGGTTGGGTATTTTTGTTTTGGTTTGGTTAGTCTAGCAGAAAAGTCTTCCAATACCTTCAGCTGGATTTTGGTGTCAAAATTTTAAAAGCATTTGCTGTGTAAAAAGTAAATTTTGACAAAAGCAAAGGAAATGGTTAAGTTTTTAAGTTGTAAATCAGTATCTTTTATGTCTAATTATGATTTAGTGTTCAGTTGAGAATATTTTATAATGTGAAACTTTGCTTTAGGTGAATAGCGGTCAGCTAGAGGAATAGAGTGACTAATTCTATATCTAGATTGATTTCACTTATTAAATGCACTTTTATGAATGGAATGTAAATGTTGAATGAAATTGTGGTTACTTCCGTACATGAAAATTGTAGCTATGAAAGCTGCACGGTTTTGTAGCATTTTAGGGGGAAACAATCATGGGTTTGTTTTACTTTAATGTTTAGTTTTTAGCAAAGACACATGATAGACAAGCATAGGTATTAAAATATTCCTATACAAAATATTTTTCTTATTCCAAAAAATATTGTATTAAACATCATGAAAAGGATGGACTATTTCATATAAAAAACAAAGCTCCTCATTCATCACATTTTTACCCTATGCAGGGATCTTATGCCATGTGCTCCTAGATTCTTTGAAAAGGAAATTTGGCTAATGCAATTTCCTTAACTTTTCTGACACTACTTTTATGATGTAATTCCTTTCTTGAATATAACATTAGTGGGCAATGCAGGAACATTAAACACAGAAGATTTCGTATGCAAGCTTCTTTGAAGAATTGTAGTAAAAGCTGCATATGAGACTTTGCCAGTATTAAAATAGCTTCTGGCATCTTGTTTCTTGTGACTATTTAAAGTTTTGTAATTAATACTGAGGTTTACGTATTTTCTCTGTAGCAAGTACAAGGGAGTGGTATCAGATTGATTTCCCTGCTTCTTGTACAAACAAAATCTGAGTTTGAGAAGGTCTTCTCAACATCCCTCAAGGTTCTGCTGTTAAAAGTCTCACAAAATTACTTTCCTTTTTGCCAGTATTTGTAGGGTGCTAAGAGGAGAGGTTTCTTGTTTGGTAGCCATAACTTGGTCTGGTGTAGCAGTGATACTGACTTCCCTTTTGCCAGGCATTCAGCAGAAGCTTGGGAAATTTAGTACTTTACACAGAAAATAATTTGGTTCAAGTAATTGGGAAAAGGGAATTGATTTTTAATGGAAGAGACTGGTGGTTTGGGCCATTGTCTGAGGCCATGCTTCCTCCACTTGTCAAACTGGAACACAATATTGAAGTTGTTTTAGACTCATTTTTATTACAAGGCACAGAGCCAAGAGAAACCAGAAACTGCGCTGTTTTTTAAAATATATCTCTTTGAATATATACACAGTCCATGCATTTCAAGTTGAGTCTTCTAATGACTACATGTTGAGTAACTTGAAAAACAGCATATATAACCAGCAATTTCATTATCCACAGAACTAATCCGACTCGTCTTACGTGCCCAATTTTACTTCCTTAAGATGTGTGACATTTTTTCATTCTCATAGTGCTTCTCAGGTATCAAGGAATCACTTCCTTAAAAGTAACATACGTATCTGAGACTGTGGTAGTTTAAGATCTGTTTCATTACATATGTTTGCATTTGCAGTCTGAAAATGTCACACTAAGCTCTTACCAAAACACACAAAAAAAAGTTCCTCATTTAAAAATATGTCAGAATATTTGGACCAATGTGATTTGCCAGTTTTTTATTCTGGAAGCATAGATTTTTTGAGTTAGAGTTGCATGTTATAAAATTAAAGGAAATACTTAGCTGACCATCACAGAAAAATCGTGATAGTGTGTCCATAGAAATGCTCAGTTTTTGTGTGTTTATTTATCTCACATGAGGTATGAGAGATGAATGTTCTTCTTAACTGAAAAGTTCTTTTTCCACTCAAAGGATATTTTAAAATCATTCTATCCATTTGGTGGAGCAATAGCTTAGTTAATGAAATTAGATATTTTGGAGTTTTTCATTCTTGTGTAACATCTGTAAACATGTTCCCAAACCTTACATGAGGTTCTGTAATTAACATAGTGTTTCCATGGTGTTTCGGCAATGAATAGAAAAAGTACTGTTTATACAGATGGGGGGAAAAAACATTTTTGTGTAAAACCTCTGTAGGTTTTACACACTCTGAATGAGCACTGAGGTGTAGTCCAGCCCCGTCTGTACAGGGATAAGATTGATTAAGAAACAAAGCATTTTTTTCCCTTTTACAGAAGACCTGTTCCTCACTGATCACAGCATTTAGTTTCTTTATTTTCATTAGTTTTCCTCTCCATGTAATGTACATAGAAAGTTAATGATGAAAGAGTAGTAAAGTATTCATTGAAACTGAAAATTATAGTATTTGCAAATATAAAATCATAATTTACATAAATTTTATAGTCAAGAACATTATGAATGTACATATGCCTTCATCTATTCTCAGTCTTATAATGCCATTCGTTGTCCAGTGGGAGATGAAGAGTGATGTTGAGACTGCCGTTTAACCTATTATAGCAGCCTAAAGAAATTAAATAGCCTTGATGTAAATATGAGGTGGGAAAAGAGTATTCATCTCCATTAAGTGACACAGAAAAACATGGTAAGAATAACAGGCGGGTGGGTATGCATTAAGCGCTGAAGTCCCTAAATTTGGACGCTAATTATAACCACAAGGACAATTGCCTCCCACATACTTAAACTGTAATTTGAGTATGTGTTTTCAGACCAAAAATATGCTTCACAGTTCTTTAGGCACCAAATATGGATTTTCTCTTGCATTCTTTTTTCATCTGATACATTATTCCTTTTCCCCTGCTATTAAATGAGGGCCTAATACTAAATGCTGAATTCATTACATTTTCCTTGGTACAATTAGATCATTAGACCCTGTATTTTACTAGATCTCATAACTATGAAGTCCTACCCATTTTATAGTGTCATAAGCAAATTGCACCATTGTATTCAAATTATTTGGAGCAGTTGTTTCAGCTTCATAATAATGTTATATACACCTGTGGATGACCAGTAGCTACTTAACCTATTGCACCACATAAGTCACTCTTACTTTGTTTCTTGATAGTGTATTCTTGTAAAGATAGATACTATACTTGCACCTTTTATGTTACATTAGATAAAGTAGTTTTTATATTGAGTAATTGCATGAAAATATGAGCCATGGAATCATAAATAAAAACAGAGATGTTGTATAAAACTATCTTTTAAAGTTAATTGAGTATTGCAGTTTCTTTACTATTAAAATGTTTTCAGTGCAGGAGAGATCATTTTGATTGTTTAGCCGTTCCATCTTTGATATAAATCAAGGTAAAGTATTAAATAATTTTTTAAAAATCCAGTTCATTAGTACACCTTTACCTCAATGTTTAAGATAGAAAATGAGATGCATTATGTCGCTGGCTAACCTGATGTAATAATTAGACGTAGTATTTCTAGACTGAATTTGTTCGACGTTTTCCAGTAATTCTGTCTTACTGTCCTTTTCTATCCTTGATTAAGTAGTTATTGGCTATTACACCTTCTCCACATGTAGGAAGCTGTAGATCTCAATCAAGTCACCTCTAATCTTATTATAAGTAAACTAAATATACTGATCTTTTATCAATCTCTCACACACACACACTAAAATGAAGGATTTCCTGACTGTAATTCTTGTAACTCCTTTTTTTGGCCCTTTTAATTTCAGCTTCCTTTTAAATTAAAGATACCAGGCCTGGTCATAGCATTCCAGTGATGCCATATGTGCGGATAATTTCAGGTCCTTAGTACTACCATATATTTCCCTGTAATGCACCCAGGGATTGTTTTTAGCTTCTTAGCTACAGCAATATAGTAAGAGCAAAAAAAAGCATTTGGTTATTTACAATGACTTGTAAGTTCTTTAGGGATTCACTGCTTTCTAGGATGTAATCCTCCATTTTATGTGGCTTGTCTTTTAGGTTCTTAATGTTCTTAAGGTAAATAAATTAAAATAATGTATTTTCTACTCTGAGATTTACTTAATTTATTCAGCTTATTGGAAGGATTTTTGCTTAGTTTTGCAATCATAGAGTTTCAGCTTTTTACATAACAGTGAAGAGTCAACCATCAGATTTTATGTGTATTTTGTGTGATTGATATTTTTAAAAAGACAATAAAGGGGACTTCACGAAGCATTAGAGCATTAATACAGCACAAAGAATGCTTATGATGTGTTTGGCTTCTGCTGATACCTAATGATACGGCAAAAAAGCACTCTTCTACAGGGCTGCTTTTAAGATGCAAGGGAACCAGAGGAATTGTTAAGAATAATAGATAGCATATCTTGGATTAATTTTTTAAATTTTTTTTTAGGAGCAGAAGCACAAAAATCCTGTCTTAATCTTTCTTTTAGGTATGCTGCTTATTTAGCTTTTAGTAACTTGTAATTTAAGATCACAGTTATTAGGTGTATTTCTGCATTTTATATATCACTCCCAGATGCTACAGTATTAGTTTTTATCACTGCATATTTTATGAAATGTCAGCCTTCTGTTGGCTGTTCATGCAGCATTGTTAGTGATCAAAGCCACAACATAAAGGAGAAGAATCTAAACAGTTGGCTTATCTTTGTCCTTCATCGTGACACAATACCATAAAATTACTATATAAAAGGCAGGCAAAGCTTCATGTAGCACACTCTGAAAAGGTGAACTTATTGTTATGCTCAACAAAATAGATAAACTCTTCTGGGTAATATTTTGTGCAAGAAAACTAAAGTTAGCAATGATATCTTTTGAGTTTGGCAAAAAGTTTTTCTTTTCCTGCCTTTTCAAAGCATAATTATGTATGTGTGTATGTGTGTGTGTGGTAATGCTATTATAAATCTATTCTTTGAAACCTTTTGAAATGGAGTAAATGTGTCCTTTGGAGTAATCTGCATGGGGTGTTTTGGAACTTCTTTGGGATACAATTAATAAGACATGTTGTATCACTTAAAGAGGGATAATTGGGAAGACAATAGTTAGTCTTTACATTATGAAAACTGCTGGTGATTATCAAGTATATTTGGCTTTTATTTTGGTTTTTCACACGGGAGATTATTTTGAGTTTATCTAAATTTTTTGTGTAAAATATCAGAATATCTATCAGCCTTAGTCTTTCTGCTTGCCTAAGTGAGTTGTGTGTCAGAACTGAAATAATGAAGTAGGAAAAACTTTACAAGCTCTAGAGATATTCTAGGAGTAAAAATCTTGAATGATTTTGATCAGCTGTTGTGTATGCCCTGCACAGCAGTTGGTTCAATCAATTTTATGTTTTGGGATGGTTTTATTAAAACGAGCTGCTGCTTTCAGTAAATCATTGTAAAGATGCTAGCTTTCTATATGCTTTTGTGGGGCCTACAGCTTACCAAGGCAGTCTCTTAATATAAACAGTCTTAACTTGGCTCCTCAAGAGGCTGAGCCGAATTAGTAACCCCCTTACCATGTGGAGTATTTATCAAGATGGAACAGAACACAAAAAAGGAAATTCCATCTCCTAATATGATAGTGGTACAGGAAGAAAAAGAGCAAAAGTATTTGTGTCATATTGTGGGGGCCTACGACAGGCATGTCAGTCAAAAAAGCACTTGACAGTATCTCTTTAAAAAGATGATGATGCACACTACCTGATTGCACATGTTTGTGTTTGTCTTTCCGACTGCTACTAGTCAGTAACTTGTATGTGTGTATTCTCTCACAGTATGTGATCATATTTTGGTAAATGTTTCAGAGGTTTTGAGCAAACTAACAGTGGTATTTTCTTCATGGCATTGTGGTCAAGATGGCCACAGTGCTCCATTTTAACTTGGCTTTATGGATGAGATGGTCATTTCATCCATTTTTCCTTAAAAGCTGGCACTGGAAGACCATGTACATTCAAAGGTTTTATTACTTTTTTCTTGATATCCTTCAAAAATGCAGCAGGTAGGAAACAAACTGTTATGAAATGAGTTAAAGTTAAAATGCTTAGTATATCAGAAGCATTAATTAATTAATGCTTTCAATTAGTTAATTTTGAAAAGTGGAATTTAGGAAAACAAAAGATCTGATAGTGGTAGGTAGTTACTCCATCAGATCTCCAACAGTAGTGTGCTCAGTGCGGGTAGTCCTTCCTGTATGAATATGGCATCACACAGAGTCCACGTAACTTTCTACCAGCATTGAGTCCTTCTCCTGCCTCTTACAACTGAAAGTGCTGAACATTCAAAGCTGCAGATCTGTTCCTCATCTTTCTAGAAAAAGCATGATTGCAATATGTTTCTCTTTTGATTTATTGAAGAAGTATGTTCTCCTACTCTATGTTTTTATCCATTGTCCACATGAGTAGATGAATTTTACACGTCTTATATTTAGTGGGATTTTGGTTTGCTGATGAAGGCAGAAAATCTTCAGTGTGACCTGGCCATGATGAAGGATTTAGAGTCATCAGAAAAATGATGATGCCTATAGCAATTTTAGTGTCCAGAGCTGGAAGAGATGTGCTCCTAGAAAAGAATGATGTACAAGGGTGTATAAGCAGTCCGTTAGATGTCTGGGAATCAGAAGGCCAAATATGATGGCACTTCTCCGTGCAAGTCCAGAAGTTCAGGTGAGCATGGAGAGAAGACAGAAAGCAATAAAGACAGTCTTTAAAGGGAGTGATTTTTCTTCTACTGATCTTAATACCTTTAGCAGATGTTCTAAACTACTGTAGTTGAAGGGTAAACGTTTTGGTCAGGGCTCCTTTTTATTTGTGCATCCAAGACTGCTTCAAACACCTTGTAAGAAGATGCTAACGACATTTTGAGAACTGGAAACATGCAAACCTTATCCAGGCAGGTTCTCTTATCTTTACACTGGTGAATCTCTTTGATTCCCTGGCTAAGAAGCCATGCATTAAATGCACAGCTTTTATGGATCCACTTGCAAACCTAATATACCCCAATTACAATGACCAAAAGTCAAGTCTTGATGAAGCCCAATACGAAATTTGAAAAATGTGGTCCTTCTTTCTGTAGTTGGTACTTTGTGGTCCACAGGTTCATGAAGAGGTAGTAAAAATAGATGGGATGATAGCTTTTTGATAATATAATGGATATAATCAAAGTAGCTTAGTGCCTTTTAACCTTATATTCTTGAGTCTTGATACACACTCAGACAGCTGACATGCTTTGGAAACTTAATTTCATTTTACAGGTGTTTTGTATGTGTATGTGCACAAAATGTTTTGTAGATTGATCCCATAATTTGTGAGTTTATAACCTTATTTCCATAGAAAAAATTTCTATGACCATTTTGACCACCTTTCCCCGGTTGTTCCAAAGGCAGTCTCCACTAGGTAAGTGAATACAGTGGTTTGTTGAGAATTTGTCAGTGCTAGTACCAGCAAAACCAAAGGTTTTTCAGCCTATTTTTGATAAAGTTACCCTCAAATCTCTAACCTGAGGGTTATAAATGTAATTGACAGAGAAAATTAAGCAAAATTGATAGTCAGAAATTTCTTAATAAGATACAAATTGTTGGTTTGGACTTGATTCCCTGTCGATGAAAATTGTGTTTCTGAAACGTAGCTATATTAGTTTATGCAAGGGTTATCACAGTGCTTGTACCTATGGGGTATAGTAGTCAGATTGCAGTTCTGCACTGCAGAGAGCTCAGTGAGGGTGACACGTACTTATAAACAGTTATGTACAAGAGATACTGCAGCTGTGTATTTAAGGACTTCATGTTGACCCCATCCACTCTTATTTGCAATGCGTTTTTTGGATGCATTTTGCCTTTCCGTTTTCTCGTGAGCTTGTGTCCCTGGGCTGCTAGAATTGGCAAATGGAAAAGTCAGTAAGGTTTCTAGGAAGCTGTCTTCCGTATACCTTTTTAGTTAATATGCAGATTAATATTAATGATAAGTACAATAGGAGCTGTGAGCGTTGGGTCACCTGAAAGAATTAAGATTCATTCATGGTAACAGTAGAGTAACTCAGATATTTTCAAAGCTAATGAAGTTTTAGTTCAGAATTTACTATTAAAATGTAAGGTACAAGTCAAATCTTTCACCGAGATGAGAGGAGCTGGATTGGTAAGGGAGGAGGAGGAGGCCTTTGGCATTGATGAAGAAGCTATTCACTAAAGAAGCAACCTGATCAACCAAATGAGGAATTTCCAGCAAAGGGGTGCTTTTTAACTGGGGCAAGGCTGTGAGAATGAATGTTGGATTTTGATGCATTAGGTAATCCCAGTTTACACTTCTTACAAGTCTACATTTTTAAGTATTCAAGCTGATAAACATTTTTTGTGTTAAAAACATGCAAAGGTAAAGGAAAATGCTTAGAAAGCTCAAAAGAGCTGAAGAGTGCTTCAGTTTGGACGATATTAACAGAATGCTGAGGAAATACAAGCATTGCAGAGATTTTGGCTGTATTAAATGTCCTACTTTGCTCACAGAACGTATGCTGCTAAGCTCTTCCATGTAAATACTGGCAAAGACCCAGGTTTCAGTTTCATTGAAGTCTACCCCACCTGTAATAACTGTAGTCAAGAGATTGCAGTATTTATATATTCATCAGGTGTACTTTGTTTAGTTGTTATATTAAAATGTGTCAAATTGATATTCAGGAATGAATGAAGAGTTCATATTCCTTATTTTTATTGTGCTCTGAGAGGATTACAGTTTCACCTAGCAGTTGGTTATTGTGTAAGAATGTTCAAAAGAAATTTTAACATGTCCAATTTGTGATTTGGGAACATAAAGACTGATTGTTCCCTTTCACAACAAGTGAGAAGGTTACTGTTTTAAAATATGTATGTGTCTGACATTGCAAAGGGGCTAACGAGAAGAAAGATAAATGTCTCCTACATTTAACTGTACTGCCATTCCTGTCAGTTAAAGAGCAGGTTTCTTAAAGGTGGGAGGTGCAGCACTTTTCTAGGCTCCTTGTTGGATCACCTGCCAGTCAGTGGGATACTTCGGCTGTCTTCCTAACTTTGCATCTCATGAAACCTGAAGAGAGAAGGTGCTGAGATAAGATAGTTAAAGCTAATGGTGATTGGCAGTGATCATGTCTTCTTCTTACTGGTGAACTGGCAAACAACAAATGTGTCTCTCTCTTCATAGTGGCTAAAGAAGGATGAGCTCAGGAATGCCTTTAGGAACTTTAGGCATGAGAGACTTTCAAACCCAGGAGGAGAAAAATGGGTCAGTTTAGGCTTGGACAGGATGGCCATGCTGTCTGCAGGGATGAGTAGACTTCTGCCATGAATAGCAAAGATCTTCCCTTCCCACCTCTTCTTATGATTTGGATTGCATTATGGCTTTCAACTTCACACAAATGTAGATGATATACAGGAAACAGTGTTTACATTGTGGAGTATATTCAGAAAAGAAAGAATAGTGTGTGCTTTTATTGCTTTTCATTTTAGATTTGTGGCAAGATGGGAGGAGGAAAATGGACTAATACATATTCACAATTCTAAGGGCCTACTAAGGAAAATCTCAACTGTGTAAACATATACTTTTCTGCTTAGTCCTCTAAATGTAATGGGATAAATTATTTCCATTCCTCTGAATTTATTTTATTCTCAAGGTTTCAGATTTTGAACTTAACTTTAACAATTTGATATTATGTGAACAGCACAATGTAGTAGCAATATTTGCTGTGGTTTTAGAGCTGTTTCTGATATAGTTGACTTCCAGTGCTTTGTACCGTTTAGTGTCAAGTGAATATTTTAAGTATTACAATGAGAAATTTAAAAAAAACCCCACAGCTGTGGCATCTTACATCACTAAAATTTGATTTGCACTGGCTCAGAGTTTTACTTCCTGCTTTTTACAGTACAAGCTACAAGTAGAAATGCTGAAAGTTTAGAGGCTAAACTCCTGACATATCTTGGGCAGGGGTAGGGCATCAGTCACATTCCACTTTTGATTCATGAGAAGGCTAGATTTTTTTTGAAAGTCCCTTTATGTTGTAAGCCATTGTACCACATTTTTTTTTATTATTTTCTTAGCATATTTTCTTCTTTTGGATAGTCTGAAAAATTTTTTTTACTATGCACCCGCTATTCCTCCGAACAAATTTAACACTTCGTCTATACTGAGCACCCCACAGGAACACATGACGTAGAAGGGGAAAAAAATCAGCAGAAAAATAGGTGGTCTGAGCATTTATGCGTTAAATATGCATGTTAATTAGAAAAAATTAGAAAAAATATGAAAACAGATGTTACATAAATTATTTCAGTCCCAGGATAGTAGTAACTTATACACTGACAATAACTTTTATATGTGCATGTATATGTGTGTGTCTGTATCTGGGACATTTATGCAACTGCTACATGGGTAGCACTCAAAAAATAACTTGTAGCTTAATAGGCCTTCTGAATATCACCTGCCTTTGTGGGTGTTTCTCTCCTCTGTTTTGCTACCCATTGAGCTCCTGAAAGAAGGTTCCCCAAAAAGGCACTGCTGACAGAATAGGTTATATCGTAAGACTCATGGAGAGTATTTCGGGTAACTGGCATTAAATATATGGAAAACATTTTTCTCTGCATATTGATATTGTATTAGGCAGCAGAAATTTTAAAATGTAAGTGCTTTATGTTCTCCCCTACCCCATTCTTTACTTTGATATCTTATATTTCTCTTAGCTTCTCTGAGTGGAAAAAAAAATTCTAAGGCTTATTAGTAGAAGGTACTCCAGCAGAGACAACTAAAATGTTGAGAACGTGTTAACAGAAGAGTGAATTTTGTAAGTGGATATTCATGCTAGAATTCATCTGCTCTTAGTGGAGTCATTTTGTCATTTTATAAAGAAGACACTTCTGACTGACAACCAATTTTCTGAATATAAATTCTGATATAATTTGAATAATTACATAATTTCTGTCCACGTTAAAAAAACAGACATATGTGCAGTTCGTTTTCTAATTATCACCACCAGAAACTGAAAAGTTAACTTCTCAGAAAATGAAGGCAATATAACATGCAGTACGGGGAAATGTTGAAAAACAAAGACCTGTAGCCTTCTGTAAATTTTCATATAATTATTTCAGTATAAAATTCTACTTTTCTAGTTTGATAGCTTTCATATTCTTTGAAACCTTGTATGTTTCTGTTTTGTGAATTTAATTTTTTTTTTTTTTAATTGTTGTAAAATCCAGCAAATGCTGTAAAAAGGTAAAAGGTTGCAAGATGTAGACAATGAATTGTGGAAGATTCTAGCATATTGTTAGTATTGAAGACTTTTTTAAACAGTGTTCAGGGTATGCAATTGCTATTCTGGCAGATGCATTATGCTAGTAAATGTATGAGAATGTGGTACTCTAAAAAAATGAATTACAGAAAACTATTAAGAAATCTTATTTATGTCTTGAAGAGGAAATATATTACCATAGATCCTACTTTATACCAATAAATTGTGTTGCCTACACAGCGTTATTTAAACAGGAACAAAAATCAGTTATGTGTTAATCCTTCACTGCACATGTATTCATTCACATTGGAAGAGTCAGATCTCATGGGGCGAAAAGGAAGCTGTATAAAAAGGAGTAAAATTGTTCCAGCTGTGTATCTTGAATTTTCAGGAAAAAAACTACTTTGGAAACTTCAGTATTCAGTCTCAAACCAATTGTGGTGATGACTTCTAAGCCTGGTTGAGCCACCATTTTTCTCTGAGATATTGTTGCCTATTCTTTGCTAGGCTTATATCTTTTCATGAACAGACAGCACATACTGATGATTCTGTTGCCCTGGAAGATATTTCTTTTATTGTTACTTTATAGTGGAGTAAGAGCAACCTTAACCTCTTAGCCCATACCTGTTAGAATCCCTCCATGCCATTTCTGCTCTGGTCATTTTAAGGAAGTAACTCAGTTTTTCTCTTGCATGGGTTCTGTCTGGCTTTGGTGGAAATGTCTAGGTTTTTCTCCACAATCAGCTGAAAGTAAAAACCTGTGGTCATTGTACCCTGGTGCTCTTACTGTTGCTAACGTTAATAAAATAATAATGGCAAAATCGTAATTCCAGCTGAAAATAGTAACCATCCATTAGTTTTGTGATGGTAGGAGGGAGCAAAACATCTGCATTCAGCCATCCTTGTAGCTGCATGTAGGAGGGATATATGCAATTCAAGTGCATTTCCACAAGTGTTATGATTTTGCTTCAGTAAAAATATATGGCTACTGAAATTTTATTTGGCTATAGATCATAATGAAACTCCTTTCCTGCCAGTAAGCAGTGGTTCATTCATGTAGCATTCTCTGTTATTCCTTGGCCTAGTGACCTTATTTCCAGATTCTGAAAGAAATTAGGAGAGAGCAGCTGCTTTGCTTTTGAAAACCACAACCTAACACAATCAAAACTAGACTTTACAAGAATTTCTGCTATTATTTAGCCATTGATGAATAACCAAAAAAAAAGAATTAGGGAAAGTTTGTGAAAGAAATGATGACATCGCTTTGGAAGTAAAATACTGTATATTAACCCTGTGGGCAGTTCTTAAATACTGTATATTAACCCTAGCAGTGCCATTGTTTCGGTCTGTCTTCATTACTATCCAGATACAGGTGACTTGGACATTCTTGTTCTGGTGTGGCCATCTAGTTTTCTGGATCTGTGTGGCGCAACGTGGTTCATTAATGATGCTGAAGTTTGCATTCAATCTCTTCTGCATCATTGCTCTTCTGTTTAGAATTCTGTAAGATGAAGGATAAAAACAAAGATAAGGATGAAATGTGAGACCTGTAGATGGAAGTGATAAAGGCTTCTGAGTCAAAAGATGTGAGAAATAATGCTCTTAAGATATTTTGGCTTTCAAATATTTCTGTAATCACTTTTTTTACTGTAAGCTGTGGTATGAACAAAACGTGGAAGTTTGTGTTCTGCTAAAATATGATTATTCCAATACAGGACTCTTTGAATAGCCAAATAGCTAGAAAACATAGCAGGCTTTCCCACTTTTTTATTTATCTTCGTTTTACCCAAGTTGATTTATATTTCAGAGATTTCTCATTATTATGAGCACTAGCACTTTAAACACTTGAGAAAAAAATAAATGTGTCTGTGATCTAAAAAGAAAGTATATGTGTATACATACACATATATATAAATGTTTCATTTTTCACTAATCCAGTTGTAGTAAAGATGATATAGCTTGTATTACAGTAAGCATTTGTATTTCATGCGATTCTTTTTGTACAATTTTTTTCCTACCCTCATTAATAAATATAAAGGTACTTTCCAACCCAGCAATATTTCTTAGGATGATTGGCTTTAATACTATATCCCTATTTATTCATACTCATTAATATGACTAAAATTTTTATACAGGGAAGTTCTCTCTCATTCACTTTTCTGGGAAGGCTATGATTTTTGTAGGTATGTGCTTCCATCTGTCAATGCTAGATGATGCCGAATTGTAGGACTGTTCCTTGTGTTTGAAACAGAAGGTAGTAAGGCTTTTGGCTATAACTTAGTTTTTGTTGTGAATTTATTTCATGATTTCTGATTGGCTTTTGAGAGATCTCTGTCTGGTGTACCAAAAAAAAAAAATCTTGTCATAGAAAACTCTGCTTTGGTTGACAAGATGTGTGGGAGAGCAGACGTAGCATTCAGCAACTTTAGGCTGTAGTACTTATTGTATTCAACGGAGATAAATACTCCCTTTGATTCCTGTTGATAAAGGTGATACTGTAGTCTGTGTTGCTGAAAAGATGCTCTGAAGCATTTAGTATGAGTTGACACTTGCAAAGAGCTAGGGGTGATTCCGAGGGGTGGTGTGATGTGATAGTGATCCCAGTGAAAGCTGATGAGTTTGTGCAACCTCACTAAAGAGGTCTCAGTGCAAACTTGAATTCCAAAGGTGGGGATTGTCAGAGGTACTGCTTAAGGAGCTAATATGTGAGCTTCTGTTTCTTTATTGTATCTTAAAAGCAGCTTTTTGCCAAACATTTTTCTGTTAAGCATTTTTAATATTTTTGTTTTCTCGTCTTTATTCAGGGGAGTAGTAGTATCTGTGCTGCAGTATCTTGGTGTCTCTTTTGTGTGAATATATGTCTGTATACAAATTATGTGTGGGAGGGAGAGAAAGGGGCAAATAAGTGATGTGGAAAGCAATGAAACTTGATGCTTGGAATGTTTTCCTATAGAAGCTGGTTCTGTAGTCTGAGAGTTGTCCAGAAGAGGAATATAGAGGAGTATTTTTGTTGCTGGAGAAAGTTGTTTCATGTCCAAGGAAAAGGGTTGTAAGGAATGATTTCATCCTGAAATTTTTAGAGATCCTGAGGATTAGCCCATATATATACAGGGCTGAAAAAACAAGAGACTGGGAAATTAATTGAATTATGGAAAATAAATGCAGGAAAGCCTAGGGTGATATTACTGCCTTGGCAGTAGTTGGTGGTGTTACTGGAGAAACATTGTAGAGCATTTTTTCGCCAGGTACATTGTAAGCAGTGAAGGCTCAGGTACAAGACCTTTAGGAAGATCAGCAGGAGTGAGGAGTAGTGGAAATTGTCTGCATTCATTAGTTGAATGAAAATGAGAGGGCAAAAAGTATGATGTAACTGCAATCCGAATGTCTAACAGGAGCAACATTGCCAAGAGTACTCTTAAAATAGGTATTGAAGTGACCATATAATGTTGTAGTAGCTGATGGTGAGTATCATTGAACAGGAGCACATACATTATTTTTCTTGATTGCTACAAAAATATTTGGAGGAGTTTTTCAAGCAATACATGTTTCCAAAAACAGTTCTGTAATTGTATGCATCCCTGGTTTCTCTGAACCTTTACCATTTTGATGACTAGTCCAATAGGAAAGGAAGTAATTACAGTAGTTGAATAGCAAGAAAAAAACTGGTTGAAGGTAGGTAAAAACATTTCTCTTGCTTTGAATAGTACAGCAAGAGTTGCAGAGGCATGAGGCACTTTCTTTAATATGTAATCTGATTTTCCATACATGTGTATAGTTGTTCAGTAAGAAATTTGTCAGAAGTGCACTATGCCTTCAATTGAAAAATAAAATACATGAAATGTAACAGTGGAAGGTCTGCTGTTTTATTGCATGTTAG
Organism: Dasyornis broadbenti; assembly: GCA_013397935.1. NCBI lineage: Eukaryota > Metazoa > Chordata > Aves > Passeriformes > Dasyornithidae > Dasyornis > Dasyornis broadbenti. The sequence goes on along the minus strand of VZRN01004254.1, from coordinate 981,465 downwards.
CAATATGCAAATGCATGTTTTAAATTACCATACAAATCTTAATCCATGTTTTTAAATTACTCTGATAGCACCAGGATCCATAACTCTTGAGTACCCTCATTTTCAGGTATTTTTTCCCCATCGCTCACATTGCATAGTTAATATGGAAGATAACACATTCCAGTGCATCGTGAGACATATTTAAAGGACATCTAAAACTAATAATGCATAAATTACAAATATCAAAATAATTCTGATGTTCTGCTCCTCCTAATTAGGTACTGGAAGTTGCATATTTGGAGAGAAAGTGAAAGAAAAGTTTTCAATACCTGAATTTAATGAATAAGGTTAAAACCTGTCGTTAAAACCACTTCTGTGAGCAGTTGATCCCAGTATGAATGAGTTTGTAAATACTTCTATTTAATAACCAAGTTAGCAGTGAATTATTTTCTTGTTGTAAACAAGGAATACACTGCACACTTAATTTTGTCTGTCCGCAGTGTGCCTCAACCTCAGAAAGTAGATAATAACAGTAGAATAATGTTTGTCAAATGTTTCTTGCAACAGGAAAAGGTATGAATTGGGCTGCTTAAATGTGGAAATCTAGTAAACACAGGCTGGCTAATATTTGTAGTTGGCAATCTTGAAGTGCTTTACAAACAAGAGTGGGTATTAGTTGTACTGTTGGATTCAACTGAGGATACTCATCCTCCCTAGGAACTGATGTGAAAAAGGAGCTGAAATGCCAGTGAAGCATTTTCTTCTGTTCTTAAAATTTCTAGCTAAATTTGATGAGTTTTTAAACTTCACTTTCAGTTGTTTCTGAGAAGGATACAACCTTGTAAAGACCTTCACTGACCTGGGACTTAACCAACGTCTTCCAGTTTGTGAAACTAAGAGAAAAGGCAGAAAATCCATACAATACTGCAAGCAAAAGGCTGCTCTAGATGAGCATATGTTGCTCATGTAGTTAGCCAGCACCTAAGCCTGTGCAGAGTGTGCTTACAGTGTTTGCATCAAACTTAATTTCTTCCTTTATGGTTATCCTTTTATTGAAGCCAGTGTCACCCAGAGAAGGTTTGTCCTTTCCTGGTAACTTCTGGGTCACCATGACATTTATAGAAACAACATTAAGAAATTAACTCCTTACTTACTGTGCATTTTCTGTAGCTAATGGCTCTTATAGTACAATATTAAAATTCCAGCACCCCAATTTCCATGGCTAAGCTTTCCACATCTGTGATGTGTGTAACACAAAGTGATGGCACTGTCCCCAGGGTGGGATTGCGTGGCGTTGTGAGTACCCTTCCCTGCGGCAGAAAGCTGCAGTTGACAGCGGGGTCAAGCTACAGAGGTTTTCAGCATCCACCTGTTCATTCTTAGACTTTGCCTACAGCCAAGTAGGAAATGTTACCAGCATTAACTTGTTTTGGGGAGAGAATCCCAGCGTGAGGGGGGAGTGGGGGAATGGGAGCAGTGGGGGATACGGGTAGCTGCAGAGCAGCACTGGGATCTGGCCAGTGGGGACAGCTGCAGGCCACTGCCACCGGTGAGCATTAGGCTTTACTTGCTTACTCTGGTGTCCGGGCACTTGGGAACTCTGATATGGATTCCTCTTTCTCACAATAGCTTGTCTGTTACTGATACGGCATTTTTGAAGGATGAAACGTTCTTTTCTTTCCTAATACTACAATCATTTAAATGTGGTGATGGGATTTTGTTTTTGTTGCTTTTTTCCCCTGGGGAAATCTTTACACAGTCCTTGACATCAGTTATTCTTGTGTCTCTTTAAAGGCAGAACAAGTTATTAAAATTTTTAAACTGGAACTTTTTAGAAAAGGCTATTAGTCCTCTGATGCTGTTGTATACAGCCAGAGTCTGTGCAGCAGTGTCTATTATTTCCATGATAAAATTTTGCACTTTTATGAATACCTTCTTTAAATGGAGAAATTTTTAAACAGGTATTTTTTTGCATTTCTCATTTGATCATGTGATCTGTTTACATAGTGAATTCTGTATTAAACACAGTAATTTTTTTAAAATGTTTATTAAAAAGTTGTTAGACAAATGTAAAGCACTGTTTTGAGTACAGTGCTCTATCAAAAAGTGAAGATCTCAAACAAATTCTCAGACATTTAAACAAACTATTTACATATGTAAGTAGGATTTGTTGCAAACAAATGTAAATTAGTATCAATGGAAGCATTGCTGTTTAAAGATGCTCCCTCTCTTATGCTGGTTTAATGGAAATGGCTGTATTATCAGGATGTTTTACTTATGATAATGGAAGATGTGTTCATATATACAAATACATATATTTTTCTTAAATCTGGTTTGATACTCCAATTCCCATTGTTAAGTGTAAATGAAAAAGAATTTTGCACTGGTAGGGGGTTCTAAAGTCTTGATATTATTTTAATCTGATAACGAATGGCTCTGAGTTCATGTTCTTTCAGTTGCTGGCAACAAATCTAAACCTGTGTTTTTTGGATTTATGAGGATAAGTCCTGCTTTGGCAATCTTGTAGATCCTCAGGAGAATAGTTAAACAGTGATTAATCATTGTTTCTTCACTGAGTGTGCAGAAAAGAATGGAAAAGCTGCATTTCACACTTCTGAAGCAATTAATCCCCATGATCTTAGCCAGGTTTGTCTTGTAGATAAGTTGGGATACAAAACTGTACCTAATTTATCAATGTATGCATGCCATAAAGTATAAAACACACAATTTATTTCATATCATTTATAGTCAAATGTAAAAAAAGAGTGACTTTGCCATATCCAAGAGTGTTTCTTACATTACCTTCATATAAACTAAGTACCAGAGATTACAATGGGATTCCTGTTTATTGTGCACATCTGGTGCAGTCACTATGCATTTTCTCATTCACTTGCTGGCATTTTTAGTGATTGTGGCATAAATCACCTTGCTAATCAGAAACATAAGTGACGGGAAGTCATCTCCTTTTTTTGAACAATGGGAAAAAACATATGGCTCCTTAGACAGGACTTGGCTGTTACACTATTTATGTGGCATTATATTCTGTATTTAGAATTTCATATTAATTGCTCTGGTTTGATTGAAGGCATAGAATGCCCTGTGATTTTGGCCAAAGTATTTGTTTTATGATCTACTCATGATGCCTTCCACGCTTAATATCTGTTGTATTTGTGTGTATCAAAAAATGGAGCTGAACATGCAGGCTGTATTTTAAAATGTGATAAAATGTTTTCAAATGCTTTTTAATCATTATGAAATGGGTACTGTATGTTCTGAGTGACACCATATAATAAAAGGCTGTTATAAATTGTGTGGCTTAGTAAACAAGAGAAAATAAATATTTGCCCTTATAGGAAACATGTGTGCTCTAAACTTCTCTTCCTGCACAGAAGAGGACAGTAGAAAATCAGTCTAGGTGGTGAGACTGGTAGTTTTTCAGGCAAGTTTATTGATAATCGTGCTTCTGAATTAAAATTCCCTGTGGGATAAAACATATAATAAGATGCCAAAATTATATTAACATGTGAGGAAGATAATTGCACCCAAAAGCAATTCACGTACAATATCAGTGTTGTGTATCTAGTTCTTCTTCTTACATTAATATTTTGCACTTCATTTTGTGTCACTTATTTTGTGATTCATGACAGTGTTTACTCCTTTAGCCAAATAGTTTATTGTTAATAATAATTACTGTGAAGAATTTGTAGTAGCCTTTTGAAAGAATGTATTTATTTACAGCCAGTGTTTCAGACTTTTATTTGCTATTATATTATTTCCTTTAAATAATTAATTAAACATGTAACCTAATTCAGTAGTGTTATTGACCAAGTTTCTTTAACCAGTGTGGAACTCAAGGTTGTTGCATGGTATTGGAATACATGAATTTCTGAATTGTCAGGAGTCTGTATATCTAAAGAAGATCTTTATTCTCTGTCAGGAAATTCCTAAATAATTACAAAAAATGCTGGAATAAGTGACTTATGATTAGGACTTTCATATCAGGGTCTTGAAATCAAAGGAGGTAAGCAGGATGTAAAAAAAGACCGTCCCAAGTGAGCAGTTATTACTGGTAACACCTCTCCAGCATTACAAATTCTGCCTCACTGTTAATAAAGAAAAACAGATAATGGGAGAATGCAGAGTAATGCTGAGAAGCGCTTGTTACCATGGAGGTCTCCATCTTCTTTGCTCAGGCCTAGGTCTAAATGCACATAGTAGAGATGCTGCTTTTGAAATCTTGTCAGAAAGTATGTTTTTGCCCAAGAATTCGACCTCTGCTGGGAATTGTGAAAAATCCTGAGAAGGATACCTGAAACTAATTGACATGACATCCTTAAGATTACTTATATAGAAACAGAGGAACTTCAAAAATAATACCACAGCACATCGCCTTAATTTTTTTAATAGCTGCTCACTGTGAGTTTTCTGCTGTTTCTTTTGCTGTCTTAGATAGTGGAACAGTCATTTCACTAAAAAATTTCAAATTTGGTGTATTAGTTTAATAGGACAAATTCTTCAAAATTACTCTGAAATACATGATTACCCCTATTAAGTGCCTTTAAATACTAAAAAAAAAAACAAGACTCATCTTCATCAAATGTCTCACTAAGTTTGATTTCATAAATCTTAACTTTTTTAGCATTTCTGTGTTTCTACTCACTAAAAAAATGCAGCCTAAAACATATGCTCATAAGCTTCCTGACTCACTGAGTATTACTTTAGCATTTTTAGTAGACCTTTATGTGCACCCTTAAGTAAACAATTTAACTGAAAGCATGTTTGGTTTTCGTGGTGTGATCCTAGGGTAGCCTTTTAGTTTGGATCAGGAATGTATCTTTGAAGCAGATTGTCCCCTCTGTGCTTATGTTCATACTGCAGAGTTGTGCCAGCATTGGGAAAACTGATTTCTTTTGGATTAAGCTAACTTGGAAGTTGCATACCAGCAGTGTATAAAAGGATTTCTTATGTAATAGCTGCTAGCGGGCTTTTGGTCCTGAGCATGACCAGTTCAAATTAAACCCCCCTAAAAATGTGTTGCTTGAGTGTTGGTCCTCAGGATTGCCTATTTTGTTCTACCTGTCAGCCCACATTGAGCAGTTGCCACTTGCTGACATAGATCCAATGATACTCTTACTGGTTTGTGCAAAGTTCTGACTGATCATCAGGCTTGGATGGGTAACGCATTTATTAATGCATATTTTTTGAATTATGCAAATGGAGTTACTGTCACAAAGTTTAGTTATCATATTAAAATACTCAGTGACTTGCAAAATGATCTCTTCTCCTTTGACATTGTCCAGGAGTTAAACCCAGAAGTCAGCATTAGGTGCAATGATGGAGGGCTAAAAGGGAAAGGACAAAGGAGATGCTCATAAAATTGGGAGATGGAAAGGGATAAAGCTCTCATATGATAAATATAATTCAATATTTTTCACAGGCATAAATCTTGTAGTGCTGTAGTCTTTTAAGGGAAAACTGTTTTATTTGCTTGCATGAATTATGGACAGAGGCTTTATGCTTTTGTTCCTGGTAATTTAGACATTTTCTTTTGGAAAGAACTAGATGAGATATAAACTGGAGACTTAAAACTTAAGGCTCTTTTCAAATGGATAATGGTAGAGTTCTCTTCTTCTCCCTAAACCCAAGGCTGATTTTGCCCAACACAATGTAAAAAAGTACTGTGGTTATCAAACACATTTTGATGAGACACATTTTAAAACCCCAGTCAATGAGCTGCAAAGTTCACTTTCTTTGATAAATAGTCACAAACAACTCAGGAGAGGGTTAAAGACTGTGTTAAGATAAATTCATTCTTCTAATGAGGATGGTGGATAAAATAATTTACTTCATGTTAATACAGTTATTTAAAACTTAAATTTTGAGTTTACAACCATCTGTCTCAAGGGCTAAGCTCACTATAAACTATTATAATCATTTAAATAAATAGAGGAAAAAACAATCCGTTCAATATGTTGAATCAATATGTCATGCTTTGAATATCTATATCATTTTCCTCACATTAGGATCCATGGCACATGTACGGTACAATATGGTCTATAAATAGGCCTGGAAAGAATATGACTGTATCTTGGACTGCAGAGGGAAAGATAGTACTCCCCAGAAGTTGGTATGTCGTTTTGCCTAGCAGCCGTCTTTCCCTGTAATCCAAGTGTGGTTCAAAACATAACCTAATGGAATTAAAAGAAGGCATATTTTAATGGCTGCAAGGTAGCAGAGCATATCTCTGTCCTTTCTTGTGTCCACCACAAGCCATTTGGTATATGCACTTCATTCCTTGCTTGGGCTTGGGACAAAAAGTGTCCTTTTCTGCTCTCACCAGGGCTGTTCAGTGTTCCCGCCTTGAAATGACGGAATCATGCAGTATTCCTGTCCAGTTGGCTTGGCCAAAGGAATTAAGTGCACATGGCTAGAGGAGTCCATGCTTGCTTTTAGCACCCAGTACAACAGTGAGTGTGTGTTGTACAGAGTCTTGTATCACTGTGACTCTGTGTAACAGTGACTCTGTTAACTTGGAAAATATGGATTGGAGCATGAGCTATAGGCCTGAGTAGCTCAGGAGTACTGATGAAAAACAAAGAGGAAGTGATGGATGGTCAGACATGGCTGAAATTCATATAGGTATGGCTCGAAGAGAGATTTATAATACCTAAGTTTCAAGTCAGCATTCTAGTCTTTTCAGCAATTTTTATTCTTTAGCTGCTAAGGAATTGTTTAATCATTTTAAAATGATTTAGGTTTACAAATTGTATTATGAAAATATGGTGAAAACATGGATATTGTTAAAATAAGTGGCTGTGCAATATTTAAGATAGTACATGTACAGTCTAAAAACTCTGTAGAAAGAACAACATCTGAGTCTGTGTAACTGAAAATACCAGCTCGATTATTGTAAACTGCCAGTGTACTTCTATCATGTAGGAAGAGTAAAATTATATCTGTATGGTAGGAGTGGGACAAAGGACAGCAGCGAGGGAGTTGTAGAAGCAGAGTAGGTCCTAAAGCACATTCTAGCTCTCCAGTCCATTAACTACATACGTTGAGAAGCTGCCATGTTCTTCTGAATTATGGAACAAGAAATCCCTTGAGGCTTTGCAGTGACATCACAAACTATTAAAGGTTTGGGTTTGATGTCACTAGAATCCCTTGATGAAGTCATGGCCTGGTAATTCATCTGTCATCTGTATTTATGCTGAAATTAAAAATTCTTAAGGCTGGATGGGTGGATGAAGCTTCTTCATGTTCTGTTCCTCACTGCTGAAGTAACACACAATCTTAAGGATATTTAAAAAGATAAATGCACTATTTCTTTTAACATCATGTCCTGCTCTTCTATAGTTGAATCTAAATTAAGCAAGTCAAATGTGTATCTGTTGTGTGGATGCAGAATATTAGGATTAGAGAAGAGTATTGAAGGTAAGAAATCTGGGATATTGTTTCACATGTGTCACTGACTCAGGCCATGTGAGCCTGTAAGAACCAAGTCTTGATTGAAACCATACTGAAATCTTTGTGTGCCTCCCTTAAAAGAGTTCCACATAAGCACAGAAAAGCGTAGTGTTCCTTATACGTGGAGTATTTTGCACCATTGAAGCCTCGACATATGGTTGTGGGTGTCACCTAGCATCCATGTGCCTCAAATTCCGTATCCATAAGATGAAGGAAGTGCTTTGCAAGGTAGTTTGACTCAGCACTATTTGGAGATCATTGTGGTTTACGTAAAAAATGAAGGTGTGTTGCATTTTTTTCTAAAACAGTGAAGTCTGTTGTTGACTGGTGAGCACTGTTAAAGACCTAGAATCCAATTCCTGGTCAGAATGCTAATATTCAAAAGTCCTAGTACAATAATATCTACTGTGCTACACTCATTTTAGGTAAATTTTAGCCACTTGCATGGTTGGAACCTTTTTAACAGTGTTTTGTGTAATGCTGTTCTCAGTTTTATTCCTATTTCTCTCCTTTTGATGTAGTATTTAAGAAAATCTGGATTATCTTATTAAGCTAGATGAAACACCTGGTTTTTTCAGCATTTTGTTTTGTTAGATGGCTTAGGCAAATTGCATGTTTTCACTCTGAAGTTCAAAGTTCTGTAAGTAGAATGTATAAATATCTTAACTTTTCTAGACATTCTTCAGTTTCTTCAGCAGCAAAAATACACGTTTGTTTATCTAGATCTGTTCAGACTTATGCATGCTAAGACCCATTTGAAAGCTGAAGTCTCTATGTAATTTATTTTCAGTGTGTAGTGTAAACTGTTGTGCTGTATATACATTTTATATTTATGTCAGAAAAGGGTTGCAGAGGGGTACTTTAAAACCACCTTTTCGGCTCTAAATAGCTATTGTGTACATATGGTAAGGTACTGCTGCTTAACAATTAGTAACTGCTTTGATGAAACTAAATTACATGTTTAAGTTCCCATCAGGAAGTCGCTTCACATATCTGTATTAATGTATTCAAGGCTCGAGAAGGAAAGTTAATTTTCCAGCTTAAATATTTAATTCAAGCTTAAAATTTAGTCTGTAATTAGAGCTCCCAAATGGCAGGAACATGGAGTATTTGTCCATTTTAATTAGATTGTTGTTTACCTATTAATTATATATCATATCTTGTCATATAGTTTTGATGGTAACAGATGGTGCTAGGAGTTAGTAAGGGTTTGAACAAAATAAGATTTCACATGATTTATTAAGTTGCACTTTATTAGTGAGTGGTCTGCTTTCATCAGGTTATTCTGTGGAATAAAAAGTTTTAAACATTTCACTAATTTTAGTGATTACTTTCTATGTGCTCTACGGAAATACCAAACTTAAACAACAATTCCAAAAGGTGCATTCTTTTTTGTTTTACAGGAAGTTGTAATACACCTTGTATTTCTCCAAAGTTATAGCCTCTATGTTACGCACATGACAGTAAGCTTACATCTTTTTTTTTCTAAATGTTGTGCATAGAACTTTTCAGGAGCAATATCTCTTTTATCTGCAAAGAGTACTGCAGTTGTTTCAGAGGTAAAAGACCTGATTCAACTGTAAAAATGTTAACCTCTGCACAGAATTAATTTTCAAATTTCAGTGTCTGAAAAACCCAGCATATCCATTTGTTTATTGGTGCTTCCAAAATACAAACATGTATACATGCACAGACATATCTCAAGAAAGCATTTAAATGTAACAGGTAATTGGGATTTTTCAAAATTCTGTAGTTGTGGACAAGTCGTACCATATAGCTTCATGCAGTATGTGAACATTTTTCCAATTCTTTGGTAATATCTACTGCTGATGCAGTTTACCTAAATTCATGCATCCAGTGTGAAATGCAAGTATGTCTTCTGTCAAAGGATGTTTTGATGAAATTACTGTGGGTTACCCCACACTGGAAGCCATGTGCACACGTCTGGAAATCATATTGTACCTTACTTATTTTGTGGTTCTCATTTAAATAGTCCCTTCTAAGACCTGGGACAGAGGAAAAAAACAAGAAAATAACAGAAATCTCTTCTGAGTTTTGGAACATTAAAAAAAGAGAAAGAAAGAAACTGAAAGAAATTCCAAAGGAAAATCTCAGCTGGAATTTCTGAGAGAGGAAATGCAAGTAGATCTATCACACAAATGAAAAAGGGAGAAAGTCAAACAGTATGTAAGTAAATAAGATTGTATAAGTGCAGGTTAGAGCAAGAATATGTTAGTTCTTAAAAAAAAGAGCCTTAAAATGGGTGAAGATTCAGTAGGTGTGCATGAGATGTTGCTGAACAACATTGGTAAATGGACAGTGTCTTTCTTTATGGGGAGTTTGCACAGTGAAACTAATCAGCAATGGAGCTTAGCAGTACGGTGTTTGTGGGTGGTTTAGTAGTGATTCAGGAGTGTTTGAGTTTTTAATTCCACTTTATCATAGTTCATTTGATCTATTCTAATTTTGGTCACTAGAGGGAAGAGATCAACAACACGTTTCTTAAAGAGTCCAGGTCAATTCAGAAGCTCTCTGTTATAAAGCTGAGTAAATAAATCATTATTTTGTGGGAGACCAGTCTTTCTGTTTTCACTAGTCACTTTCATAATACCTTGATAGCTTATTCCCTCCGGGGCATAATATTATCTGAATAAATGAAGATCCTTTTCCTGTAATCCCCCCTTTTTTTTATAAACTAATTACATACTTCTGTTTTCCTTCTTCCTTCCTGTTTTCCCCCTGCCAAAAAAACATGCATGATCATCAGAACTGTACCTGTTTCTTGACATTGACCATGACTTCAAAGAGATGGTAAGAGTCAAGAGTTTTCCTAGTGAAAAGTAAACAGATGGCCGCAGTACACACACTGATTTCGAGGCTTGCTTCAGTGGGCGACTTGACAAACAGTAGATCTACAAAACTGCCTCCTTGTTCTGGCACTTGCTTTGTCCTCACACCAGCAGCAACAGATGCTTGATGCTGACACTAGTTCGGTTTTTCCCCACATAACTTTGGTCACATACTCCGAGTTGAATTTATTTCGACCTCTCTCTTGTTTCATAATTGTCCCCATCAGCATGATTGCTACCTTAAAAAGTATTGATAAGTATGTCTGTGTTCAAATCAACTGGAGGTGGGGTGAGTAGGGGGAGGTGTTTGGGAGTGTGTATGTATCTTGGATGTGTTCCCAAGGCGAGGATCGTTTTATCACCACCTACATCTAAAAAAGAACCACTATGCTGAAATTGTGCAGTTTGATTAGCTAGAAAGAGCTAAGTGACTTGGCCTATTGCCTCTTGTATGTGTGAAAAGATTACCTTCTAAAAATGTGACCTTTTATCCTCTTTTGCTCAGATCCTGGATTTTTCCCTGTGATTTGTAGAACTGTGTTAATAACATAGAAAACAGCATTCAGTTGTTAGCGATTGAGATATAAGTGATTACAAAAACATTATCACAAGATAGAAGTAGTAAAAATATTCTACTTGCTGAGCTTGCACCATCAGAATTTATTTATACATTTTATGCAAAAATACAGGGTTAATTTTTTTATTCCTTTGACCCTGTATATCAAATGTGATAAAATATGCTATCCTGCAGCTAAAAGCAGATGGAAAAATAAATTGAAGAACGGCGTTTAACTGCAGTCTTATCCTAGTTCATATAAAAATATTACAAAAATAAAACAGAGACATAACTGGGTCATTGAAATGTTCTTTAAGAAAGCCTGCTTACGCAACAAGATTACCCCATTTTCAAATACTGTGGTTCATAACACTTAAAAAAAAAAAAAAAAAGAAGGATTTTGAAATATAGTAGCATGAATTTTGTTTTTAAATTAGTTTATGCTCTTTGGAGTCAATCATTCATTGAGAATTTTTTTTTTGTTCCTTTTGCAACATAATAGAAGTAATGTGTTTTCATTAAAGCTTTCTTGTGCCATTTATATTTTCCAGAATAATTCTCTTTCCATGCTTGGCTTTATATTTTGAAATATATTTTGAAGAATAAGGTGAACAATACACAATTCAGTAAAATCCATTGGTAAAGGATATGCTGATAGTGAATGCAACTAATAGTGACAGTCTGTAACTTCTCAGCTCTTGGCCAGGTCTGCCTCAAGTATCAGACTGAGAAGCACTGAATCTCCTCTGTGGAGTCACCCGTTTCTCTCCATCATTGTGTAAGCTACTTCAGCCTCTAGCTTTAGTCTGTGAAGCCTAATTTGACTTAGAAATCTTAAAGCAGCCTAAGTTAGGCAGTGTGAATAACCCTGGGAGTGGAAATGGGAATACCAGATAATCATGCAGTAGCATCAGAGTGAAGCTTATTGTTTATGTAAATGGAGATTTCAAATAAGAGAAGTGGGATTCTTACAAAAAGGACTGCAAGAAAGAAAGCAAGATTCATAGATGAATAATAAAATGGCATTCATCAAATAAGCAGCCTTCATCAGTGCCTGTAATACCGCAGACTTAGCTGGTTTATAGCACTATGTGGGAGAAATGGCTCAACCTAAACTGACAGTGTTGGGGATGTTAATGCTATTACATTTGATTTCATAAAATGCACTGCTTTGTTGGTCATTAGTAAAGGTGCTATCCACACCATCCCATGATAGTGACTGGACAAATCATACAGGGTAGGCATTAAAATTACCAGTATGAAGAAAAAAACATGCTGCCAAAAGATAGTTTTTCTGGTACAGAACAGTCAAGTTACAATTCTTTTGGAAGAAAACGTTGTCTTCACTCAATGTAAGAGTGCTTTATCATAGTTCTTTAAAGGAAAATGAAAAGCATATGATAAACCTTTAATACATGCTGTCAAATTGTCTACAAAAATGGCCCATGTGTTGAAAGAATAAGTATCATATAAGGAGACAAGTACTTAACAAAGAGACTTCTTTTCATCTCTAGTCCCCTTTTTCAGATTTAGCTGTTGCTGCTATAGCTAAGGTCAGCATCTATATAAATAAATAGTAGGATTAGTTAAGAGCTGTTCTGAAACTGCCTACACAATTCTTGGATCCATAAAAGTTTTCCTTGTGATTTTTTTTTCTCATTGAGCTTAGTTTTGACTTAGATTTACTGAGTTGGTGATCCTTTGAGTTGGTGATCCTTTGAGCAGAAAGTAATGAGCATAATTAAATTTTTAATTCATCAGAGATGCACAGAAAGGGGGTAAGTTGCAAGGTATGAGTGTGCGTTAGTGATTAACCATCATTTACAAATAGGGCTTCAGTTTTAAAAAGTGTGATAAATAAGAGGTGATTAGCTCTAAATGTCTTCCTCTTGACATGAAAGTGTGAGAAACACTCTTTTCTCCCCATGTTTTCTTTATATTTTTTCATAACATATTGATATTGAACCCTAGTAGAGGATGTATTTTATTTCAGCAAAAAGGATGGGATGTACAATGGCCAACAATCTAGTGAAAGAACCTACTGTTCACATTATGGCTCCAGTTGCAAGGTCTGTTTATGAGAATAGAAACTTTGAAAAATTACTGGTTTACATTATTCATAGTAGGAGAAAAAAGTCCCTGAGTTAATTTTAACTCT